>PVIU01009245.1:0-67500 GCA_004026605.1 Ondatra zibethicus
CCGGTGCTGGGATTAAAAGCATGAGCCACTAATGCCCAGCTCTGTGTTTTCTGTTTGTTTTTATTAGTGGCTAAGAAATACACAAATAGCAAGCACACACAGATACAGATCCTTGCAAAGCAGTGAAGAAGCCCAAGCCTTTCACTGTGTCACCAACTCAATTCTGTCTTACCTTTAGAAAATCCTATCTCCTTGGGAAGCTGAGGCAGGAGGATCACAACTTGAAAGCATGACTGAGTAACAGTCACAAAAATGTAAAAAGTGGGACTAGGGATGTAGCTCATGCGAAGAGCCCTAGTTTTCAGACTCCAGTTCTGGAAAAAATTAGTGACTCTTCCCTGATTATCCTCTATAAAGCGGTAGTTCTTGCCAGACGTTATCTGCCACCCACCACTAAGTAAAAAACTCCAGACTATAAACCAATCTTGTTTGGGAAGGAGGGAGTTGAGATAGGGTCTTATCACAGACTGGCCTGGAACTCGGTCTGTATAGACTAGGAGGGCCTTGACTAAAATCTTTGTGCCTCAGCTGGGATTACAGGTTGGCGCCATCATGCCCAGAAATGTGATCCTATTTTAGGGGAGACAGGATGCTGGAAATCAAATCCAGAGCCTTGAATATTCTAAGCAAATAACTTTTAACACTGTCCAACCCCCATATATATTTCCTGAAAAACCTAATTGGGAGGCACAAGACTTATTTTCCCTCTAGGCCATTCATACAACTGGGAATAGTAATAAACCTTCCCTGAGGATATCTTTTTTATGAGACAGGGTCTTATTAAATAGCTCAGGCAGACCTTGAATTTGTGATTTCCCCAGCCTAAGCCCCCTAAGCAGTTGGAATTACAGGCATGCCCAGCTCACACACCTGTAATCCCAGCACTCGGTCAGCTGATGCAAGAGAATCAGAATTTAAAACTTGGGGGCTGGAGAGATGGCTCAGCAGTTAATAGCACTGGCTGTTCTAGAGGGCCAGGGTTCAATTCCCAGCACCCACATGGTGACTCACTATAATTCTAGTTCCAGGGGAGCTGATGCCCTCGTCTGGCCTCTGACATACATGTAAGCAAAACAGTCATACACATAAAAAAAGTTTTTAAAAAATCAGGTTGCTTTGGTCATTTCCAAAAAGCACCTTCTTTGAGCTTTAGGACAATGGGGTCTTGCCAGCTGGCTCCCAGCCCCAAGCTGCTGGAAACAAAAAGTCAGCAGTCATGGCTTCCTGCTCCCCCCCCCCCCAACAGAAGTTACTTCTCTTTTATTTTCTGGAATCTAATCCTGCCTGACAATGAACAGTCCTGTCTCTTTTCTGAACCACAGACCTTAGTTATTAAGACTTAGGTATTCGGTCAGGCATGGTAACTCACACCTACAACACTTGGAGACTGACACAGGAGGATTGAAAGTTTGAGGCCATCTCAAGAAACAAAAACAGCTTGACAGGGTGGTTCGGGTCTATAATCCCAGCACTCAGAGAAGGAAGGACATTTTGGAGTTTCAGGCCAGCTTTGGTTACATGTCAATTATATTGGGCAGCTAAGGGAAACTACTACTAAAGTAGTTCTAAGTGAGCCAATGCCTTCTGACTTTTGTAGGCACCAGGCATGCGTGCAGCGCACATACATACATGCAGGCAAAACACTCATATACATAAAAAATAACATCTAAAAAACCAGAAGACCTAAGGCATTCTAGACCTGAGCACTCTCCCTTCATCCAATGTTTTTAGCAGATTGATAGGCTCACAAGCTAAGTCTGGCACCGAGCAAAGTCTCGATCCTGTTGCTCTCCAATCCCCCATTCCCGCTAACTGTTACGCCCACCACTTCTGCTCATAAAAGCCTGTTATATACTCAAGCAAAACCCAAGTCTTTGCTCCTCTGTGAAGTTTTACATCCTCTCTCTGCCGCAGTAACTTCCACCTGGTATCCTTCTTGTCAAAGTTGAATATTTCTCAGTAACATCGTGCATCAGCCTCTTTTTTTCTTGCCAATTTTCCCTCAACCTGTTGGGCAATTCAAGGACCACTCACAGGAAGCCTTCCTTGACCTCTTGGTCTTCATTCATCTCTATACAATCAGCGTTCAGGACATAAAGACTCTCCGAGAAATAAACGAAAGCTTACAGTCCGAGAAGTTCTGAACTGGCACACCGTTCTCGAGCTCACCCTTCCCAGACTTTTCTCAAATTCACACATACTCGAAACATTCGCTATTCTGAAAGATCCCCGCTTTCATAAGAACCGCTGCATTCCTTCTCCTCCCCAAGTCTGCTCTTCCAGCCCTCCTCCCTAAGACAGTCTCCGGACACAGGCAGGTGAGTCAACCGCGATGCGTGAGGTCAAATGGAGCTGACCCCTGAATGCTGCCTGTCTCGATTCAAGGCGAACTGCTCCTCGGAGGCTCTGTGTTCTACACAAGCCGGGGGGGACAGCCACAGGTGCTGTTGGTCAGATGCTCCGCGATCCCGCCACACGAGTGATCCCGGTAGCGCTGCACAGCGCCCCGGCACAACCAGCGATTCAGCGGTCCGGAGGCGAGACAGGCAGGAACCTGTCAGGTGTAACGGCGCGCTTCGCGCACGTCATCTCTCTGCGCCCGCCAGCTGACTGCTGATTGGCCAGAGGCTGGGGAGCGGCGGCGCGCGGGCGGTTGGGCCAACTTGGGCTTTCCGCGGACAAGGCTGTGCTTGGCGTCCTCGGACGCTGCGGGCTGGAGGAAGTCATGGCTGGGAGCCCCGCACCGAACAGCCACAGGAAGCAGAGCGGCAGCCCGGCGCCTCTCCCTGGCCTATCGCGGGCCTTCGAGAACCCTCCGAGCAAGCGGGCCCGGAGCGTCTCTGAGACCACGGTCCCGGACCCCGAAGACCCATTCGGCGCGCACGCGGAATTCACCGCCGACGACCTAGAGGAACTCGACATCCTCGCGTCACAGGCCCTGAGCCAGTGTCCGGTCGCGCCTCGGACCCTGTCCAGTGAGTGCTTATGGGGGCGCCTTTCCCCCGGGGGTGGTGCATAACTCGTCAACGCGGTGACTTTGGCACTGTAGTCTTGCACCGCTTCCCTTTCTCTTTTTAAGACGAAGGAGCACCCCGATCTAAGGGGCGATTCTGCTTCAAAAGGTCCTTCGATTTGGTGGTTAAGACAGCTGCCAAAAGGCCTCATACACCCAGACTTGAAATACAGACAGTTAGAATGTTATTTATTTTCCTTGAAACGTGACTACGACTACCTCAGGACTGTCACAACCCATGTGAGAGGATTTAGATTTTATGCAGCGCACTGTAACCCTTGGACGGCATGAGCATGGGAAGCCTCTGGCGTAGGCAAGAGATGATTCTTACTCAACCAGTAATCTATGCTAGTTACCCAAACAAAGGTTAGGAGTGGCAACAGCCATAGGCAATGAGCAAGAAATACCAAAACTTCTTAAAATCTGTGGACTGTCAGGAGGATTCAATGGGCTGTTTGCATCTGTACTTAACCCTTAAGGCATCTGAAACATAGGATTATTCCTGGAAAAGCGAACCTCCATCTCTCCAGCAATACTGCCTGGAAAACCAGTCACTAGAAAACGCTCATTGCTGACCAGATGTTTGATATGGCAGTGGTTAGCACTACTCTCCATCCGGTGGCACAGGCAACTCCTCCTCTTTCCTTTACCTTAATCCATCCCTGGAGCCCCAGCTCCCCCGTGGAATATATCCATTTTGTTCTCCATTGTGTTTTTAAAGACTAGCAGATCCTATGCCTAGCCTACTGCAGTAAATAATATTAATGATATAGCAGAGTTACAACCAGTGAAATCTTAGCTATTAGCTGAGATTCTTGAAATTGGGTGAGGGTGTAAAGGGAGAGTATCCAGATGTGCTATTACATAAGGGTTCTTCATGAATTTATATCATGTTCTGAGATTGAAAAGTACTGATAGATATCGTCTACCGGGTCTTTCTCAACTTGTCTCTCAAGACAAGCACTGTATGACAAAGGTGGGCACATACTGAGTCCTGAAGTATATAGGGGATTTTCTTCCAAGACAGGTTCTCACTTTGTAACTAAGCTGTCCTTGAACTTGAGATCCGCCTGCCCCGCCTCCCAAGAGCTGGGGTTATAGTTCTGTGCCACCATGCTCAACTTAATGGGAACTGTTCTTTATACAGGTGCTGATAAGATTCGCCAATTAGATGGGTTATCAAATAGTCCTATGAGGAAAAACAGAGAAAACATTCCAGTTAAAGATAATTTTGAATTAGAAGTACTTCAGATACAATACAAAGAACTTAAAGAAAAGGTATGTAACTTGTAAGGTTTCTTTCCTTGCTTATTTAGTTTAATGCTGAGAATTGAACCCAGTACTTTATCTTTACACATGCTATAAACAGAGCCACTCTACTGCTAAACTATACTTCCAGCCCTAACTTGTTGTAACTTGTAGCTAATTCATTCATTTGGGTATTAAAAAGAATTGTGTAAAATATATAAAAGTTGGGGGCTGGAGAGATGGCTCAGTGACTAAGAGCACTGGCTGCTCTTCAGGAGGTCCTGAGTTCAATTCCCAGCAACCACATGGTGACTCACAACCATCTATAATGAGATCTGGCATCCTTTTCTGGCCTGCAGGTATACATGCAGGCATAATAGTGTACACATAATAAATAAACAGATCTTTAAAAAAAATAATAAATATATAAATAATATATATGTAAACTTTAAAACAAGCATCTCGATTCATCGTCCTGAAATGAAAAGATTGGGGAGAGAATGCCACCACATGCATGCAGAGGGTGCTGGATCCTCTGGAACTGGAGTTACAACTAGTTATGAGCCACCTGATGTGGTTCCTGTGAAAGGAACCTGTGTCCTCTGCAAGAGCAGTGAGTGCTTTTAGTTGCTAAGCCATCTCTAGCCCCCATAACCTGTACCTTTATATGAGGAACACCATAGAGGTTGCCATTTCATTAGTTTTGTAAGCAATTAGACATCTGTAGATACCTCTAAGAAAATCAGGAATATAACATGGAATTTTAGTTCTGTGAAGTGTGTGACCCATAGTGTTAAATCAAATCTGAAAGAATCTGTATATGAGTGGCAAGTGTATTCTAAAACAGTTCTTGCCGAATATCAACTGGTTGGGCATAATTTACAGCTGAAATCAATGGAAGAAGAAGTCCTAATTAAAAATGGAGAAATTAAAATTTTGCGTGACTCGCTGCATCAGACAGAATCCATTCTAGAAGAACAGAGAAGATCACATTTCCTTCTTGAGCAAGAGAAGACTCAAGCACTCAGTGAAAAAGAAAAGGAGTTCTCTAAAAAGGTGACTCAGAACATTTGTTTTGCTATGGACAGTAGTAATTTTGCCTATTTGCTAAATTCTATTAGAAGCAGTGACCAGGCTGGCTGTGGTGGTACATGCCTTTAATCGAAGGAGGCAGAAGATCTCTATGAGCTCTAGGTCAGTTTAGTCTACACAGTGAATTCCAGGCCAGTTAAGGTTTCATAGTGAGACAATGTCTCTAAAACAATAAAACAAAATAGAAGCAATAGCCAGTGTTGCCTGGAAACATTGAATCATTGTATGTCTTAAATACTTTCTGCTCTTAATAAAACAGCGTGCACCTTTCTTCCAGGATGTGCATTTGGTTTGGAAAAGGACTAAGATGAAACTCTGCTTTGCTGTGGTTGTTAGTCTTGGCAGGAATAAATCACTAGGCTTGAGTTAGGGTTCTTTGTTGGATAAGAAATTCAGTTACTTGACTTACCATAAAGGAAATATACTAGCACCATGTCCAAGTCTAGGAAGACAGGGATGTTCTGCGGCTTCAAATGACTTAAACCTTACCAGGATATGTTTTGGTTCTTTGTTATAGAGATCTTCTGCTTTCTCAGTAGTGTGTTCTGACTCCCAGGCTCATGTACATACATTCCAAAACTCCAGAGTACAATTAAGACTTGGATGGAACAACGGTGTTACCATAAGTTCAACGCCAGCCTGGAGTATATAGTGAGACCCTGTTTCAGAAAGCCAAAAAAAAAAAAAAAGAAGAAGAAGAAACTAAAACTTAAGATTTTTAAAAAGCAAATGACTGGTATTAAGCCAGGTACCTGTTTCCAGATTAGCTCTAAAACCAAAGGATAACTGTCATTTAAATCCCAGAGGTAGGAAAGGGAGGCTATGTTCTGCAAAGAAAATGATTGGTATCCACCATCTACCACCGCTTTCCTTCAGAACGTTTTTGTTCCCCCTTTTTACTGTGTAAGGGAACAGTGAGGTGTACAATAACTAGTGGCGTCTGCGTCTATTACTTCCTTCAGCAAATTATGTATGCACATATACTCGAACCTTCACAGAACAAAGGTTGTTGGGAAGCACAAACATGACTTTTCCTTGACTTGGTGATGCAGCCCAGGCTGTCCTTAAAGTCACTTTGTGGCCAAGGATGCCCTTAAGCTTCTGAACTTGCTGCTTCTGCTTCCTGAGTGCTGGGATTACAGGTGTAGCTACTGCCATGCCCTGTTTATTTAGTGAGAGGATTAACCTAGGGTGCGCTAGGCAGACACCCTTCCATTTGAGCTTCCAGGTTCCTTTTCCTCCCCACTCAGTCCTTCCCTCTGCTTGCCTATTGCACACAAACCAATACCCAATTTCCCAGCTTGCTTAGATTTTTCTCCCTCTTAGCACCCTCCTTCTAGTTTCGTGACACACATATACACAGGTTTGGGCAAAACTTCCAGGTACCCTGCTCAGACTTTCAAGAAGCTCTAGGATTCTGTACTACTAAGGTAATTAGCAGGTGAGCAGCCAAGGCCTGTGAAAGTAGAAGAGGATTGAGAGTTTGACAGCAGCTTGGGAGCAGAGCATGTCTCATGGCGTGGGAGTCAGCCAACAAAGCATGTTTTTTTGAGATAGGGCGTCTCCCCAAGCTTCATGCTGAGTGCTATACAGTTATCATTTTACTTAATCCCTGGTCCCAGCCAAGGACCTATGTTAGAAAGTCAGACAGTCTAAACAAGTAACGGGGCTTGTTTTTAACCCTCATAAACTGCTTCCACAATAGAGTCTGACATGTCTTTCTAGAGTATTTTTCAATGGAAAAACAGCCAACATTTGAGGACATTTATATTGCAACAGACATGGATAATGTGTTTTGTTTTGTCTTTGAGACAGACTCTCACTATGTAACCCTGGCTACCCCTGAAACTCAATCTGTAGATCAGACTGTTCTCAAACTCAGAGATTCACCAACCATACCTGCCTCTGCTTCCTGAGTGTTGGGATTAAAGGCATGTACCACCATACCCATATTTTGGGGTATGTGTATTATAGTGCTACCACTATAAATATCTTTATAAAGATACTACAAAATATCTTTCTTTGGCTTTTTCAGCTTCAGTCATTGCAGTCTGAACTCCAGTTTAAAGATGCAGAAATGAATGAATTAAGGACAAAGCTCCAGAGCAATGAACGGACAAACAAACTCGCTGCCCCCTCCATTTCCCACCTCAGGTAAGGAGGGTGCTGCATGTATAGTTTAGACTGGCAATGATATGCAAAAAGCCTGACAACTATCTGGATTGTTTTGACTGAAGGGCATTTCCTGATGGTTGCAAAGGTGGCTGGATGAGGCGGAATGGTCTGAGCCATTCAGTGTAAATATTCTCCCTCCAGGAGCGCTTACCCTGAATGGGGTACTAGTAGCACAGTTCTGTGAGACTACAAAGAACTGGAAAGATAATATCTATTTTTTTTAAAGGGAAAAAAAAGGTTTATTTTGGCTAATAGTTCAGGGAGTACAGTCTGTCATGTTGGGGAAGGCATGGCAACAGGAACTCACAGCTGAGCAGATCAGGAAGCAGAGAGAGGTGAATGCTGGTGCCAGCTGGTTTCCTCACTTTCCCTTTTTGTTCAGTCCTGGACACACACAGTCTTTGGTGTGGTGCTACCCACATTCAGGGCAGGCTTTTTTTCAGATTTTGAAAACAGACCTACCTTTATTTTCATGTAATTTATTTAATTAACACTCCCCTCCCCCGCCCCCTAAAAAGAAGCAAGTATATTTCAGTCCTGGCTGCTTAAAGTATTCGCTAATTTGCTATCTGGCACCTTTGTCTTATAGCCCCTCCTTTGCTGCCAGAAGCGCTCAGCTTGTTAATGACCTGTGTCCTGCCCTCTGCCTCCCACAACAGTCTGTCATGTGTCAGAATCAGCCTTGACATTTGAGTTCTTTCTGGTATGGACATTCTCCTGCCTTTGCTCACGCTGGGCAGGGTGAAATGGAACTCCCCTTGCCTTGCATGCTTCAGGTGAGGTGGGAGAGATGAGGAGGTCTGTCCTCACCTCTTCACCCATCAGCATTAGGAAGACGTCAGAGTATTGGATACGCTCTGATATCTGACCCAGACTGCTGTCTAGTATGAAGCCGTCAGGGCTGAGGAGCTTACTCAGTTTTCAGTATACTTTCTAATAGACTGTCTTTGTTTTAAAGATTTTTTTAAAATTATGTACATCTGTATATGTTTGTGAACAGGTATGCATTTATGAACGCAAGTTCCTACAGAGGCCAGAGAAGGCATTGGCTTCGTAGAGCTGGTGTTACAGGCAGTTAGGAGCTGCCAGACATGGGTACTGGGAACAGAACTTAGGTCCTCTGAAAGAGCAATACTCACTCTTAATGCTGAGCTATCTCCAGCCCCATGATAAACTCTTTTGAAAGTTTTTGAATCCAGGCACTGATTACTAAAAATTGAGCTATTCATTTAAGAACTTTTTTTTTTGTGCATGTGTGGAATTGGAAATAGTAAAGACTAACAGCCAGTATTTTTGGATGCCTAAGATAAATGAAAATAAATACTACCTTCAACACAGACTAACATTCATAATATATAAACCCTCTAGTCAAAATGTCTAGACATGAAAATTTTAATTTATATTAGAACTATTCTAACCAGGTATTTTAAGTGGTTTTAACAGAGTCATAACTTTGCTCTCATAGTTAACTCTTTGCAGTCCTAGGAAAGGCTCTTCTGTGGTATTAAAGTCAGAAGCATGCTCTCCACATGTTGGAAAATCAACTTTCCCTACAAAGGAATCTTTTAGTGCTAACATGCCATTCTCCCATCCCTGCCAGACTGAGGCAGGATACAAATTTCTGGTGGAACAAGAGGGTAAGTCAAACTAATATAGTTAGTTGATTGCTGTGTAATTGACTGCCCTACTAGTGACCTAAACAACAATACTTTCTCAGAATTTCTCTGCATTAGCAGTTTGACACATGGAGACCATATTGAGGTTGAAGAGTCTTTTTTGTTTTGTTTTGTTTTTCCAGGCAGGGTTTTTCTGTGTAGTCCTGGCAGTCATGGAACTTGCTCTGTAGACCAAGCTGGCCTCAGACTCACAGAGTTCCATCTGCCTCTGCCTCCCAAGTCTGGAGAGTCTTCTCTTTTTTTGTTTTTTTGTTTGTTTTGTTGTTGTTTTTTATTTGTTTGTTTGTTTTTCAAGACAGGGTTTCTCTGTAGCTTTGGAGCCTGTCCTGGCACTCACTCTGTAGACCAGGCTGGCCTCGAACTCACAGAGATCCACCTGCCTCTGCCTCCTGAGTGCTGGGATTAAAGGTGTGCATCACCATCGCCTGGCTTGGAGTCTCCTAAGGTGGCCCTGAGATTCTGCTGTGCTACTTCATTTTGTAATTAGATGCATCGCCATCTTCCCACCATCAGTCTTTTCAAATCGCTGTTACTGCTCTCCTAAGAAACGGCAGCCACATTTTTGGTGTCTAACAGGGCATCGCACTGTAGGCAAGAGCAGAGCACAACAGCCTGGATATAACTTATGTGATCTGGGCAAGTCTGTACCTCTGTGCTTCAGTTCTTCATATGTAAAACAGCTAGTTATGACCACTAGTCATAGGGCAGCTCTAGGAAACTAATGGGCTCATATGTGTAAAGTTAGTGATTGCTGTTTTCACCATATTGTTTCATTTACAATGAGGCAAATAGCTACATTTTCCTTTTAGGGATCTGGAGGTACTTTGGCTCTGGTTTTGACAGAGTATGAAGACGAGATTATCCAGTCTTTTAAATATTATGTGTATGAGTTTCTAGAACACCTGTTCTTTTATGGTCAGCTTTGACTCACATTTTTCCTAGTTTCAGATCATAAGCCCCACAGTCTGAGAGGTAACCCCACGAAGCAAGATGTGCAACAGAAAACTCTCTCTGACAGCTGGATGCAGAGATCGAACAGTCAAGGTACCAAAATACCTGCTTTTCTGTAGAAGCCTCCGTGGCTTCCATTTTCTCCTGTGATACACAGAATTGCCTAGGGGAACTGTCTGAAAAGCCCATCCCAGGCAGTCCTTTATAGTGTTTGAGGCACATAGGAATCTGCTACTTAGAAAGAAAAACAAAGCTGGGCAAGTGGCACTTGCCTTTACTCCCAGCAGAGGCAGGTTGATCTCTGAGTTCAAGGCCAGCCTGGTCTACAAAGGAAGTTCCAGAATAGCCAGGGCAACACAGACAAACTCTGTCTCAAAACCAAAGGGGCAGAAAAAAAGAAAGGGTGGGAGGGAAGAACTCTCCCTTGTCAGAACATTATGGAGTTACCTTGTCTTTTGCAGGTTCTATTTTGATAAACCTGCTCCTGAAGCAACCTTTGGTCCCAGGGTCATCTCTAGGTCTTTGTCACCTCCTGAGCAGTTGTTCCGAGGTTCCTACTGGCACCCTCTTGCAACCGCCGGGGCTCAGTAGGTAAGCATGAGACTCCTGTGAAGCTTGTTTGAGAAAGTGTCTCCACAAAGTTTATGTCTTTCTGGTTCTGGCCAACATGGCTTGTTTGGGAAGACTAGAGAACTTAGCAGACAGGTGATTTTGGGTCCTTAACCTAATCTGTTTTCTTTTATTTCCAGTACCTTGGCTGGGATTTCAGGCCTCAGGACCATCAGTTCTCGTGATGGGTCATTTTCCCCCTCTGCCCTGAGAGAAGCACAGAACTTGGCATTCACTGGATTAAATCTGGTTGCCAGGAGTGAGAGCTCACATGATGAAGACCTAGCAAAGGGAAGCAGGAGAGTCTTCCCGCTCTGCCAGCTTCCTGGAGCTGTGCACCTCCTCCCACTTGTACAGTTTTTCATCGGCTTACACTGCCAGGCTCTGCAAGATTTAACTCTAGCTAAGAAGAGTGGGGTGCCTGGGGACTGTCCGACACATACCTCCTGTGTGAGCGCTGGGGTAGAGGCCAGCCCAGAGGACTCGATCTGTCACCTGGAAAGCTTCTCTGTGGCCTCACTTAGCCTCCTTCAGCACCTGGTATGCCACAGCGGGGCAGTTGTCTGCCTATTACTGTCAGACTTGGGGACAGATGCCACTGCCAGGGAAGGAAACCCAGTTCAGACTTGTGCAGATACGACCTCAGCCTCCAGGGAGGATGCTCATGACCAAAAACAGCATCCACTATTGACGATGCTTCTTCAACTGGTGGCTTTCTCTTCTACAGCATCAGGTCATTTTCAAGCCAGTGTCCTGAGCCAGTGCCTCAAAGTTTTGGTGAAATTAGCTGAAAATGCTTCCTCTGATTTCTTGCCCAGGTATAAAGACTCGCAGGAGGCATGATTCCCAAAGGGTCTGCCCTGACCTCTTGAGGTCTGACCTGTGGCTCTGGCACTTTGTTCACATCTTGACTTCATTTTACTACTCAGCTATGGCTTAGTTCAGGGAGTTCTGAAGTGATGGGAAGGGGGCCGAATAAGCAAAGCATGTGGAATAAGGTACCGTAAATGTCCTGCCCCCAGACAAAGGTTGACTTAGAGCCCTTTGAAACTGAAATGTGGATTAGGTGAAGAATGTGGCACAACATATTGAAATTTGGTAGAGTTCTGTAAGGAAGCAGAGATTCCAGGAGTGTCTGCAGCCTTAAGCTGACCTTTCTGGGAGCCTGCCAATCTTGTGTCCACATCTACATCTACTTGTGAGTCACAGGTCACTTGCTTCTTAAGAGGAGTTTGTTAGAAGTGATAGTACAATGAATCTAGCTCACAAAAAAAATTGGTATAAATTACTGATTTGGGGTGCTAGAGAGATGGCTCAGCAATTAAGAGTGCTTGTTTTTCCTGCAGAGGGCTCTGGGTTCAATTCCCAGTACCCACATGATAGCTCATAACTATCTGTTACTCCAGTTCCAGGGGATCCATCAGACATGCATGTGGTGGACATACATGCACGCAGGCAAAACATGCATACACATAAAGTAGAATAAGTAAATGAATCTTTAAAAAAATTATAAATTCCTAACTTGGGAGTTGAGAGCATCAAGGACAAGTTAGGGAGAATTATAATCAACACAGGCCAGCCTGCCCTTCCATCCAGCCATCCATTTGTTTCTCTCAAACCATGCTGGTAAGAGGCCAAGTGGTTTTTTTTTGGGGGGGGGGGGAGGGAGTTGTTTTGTTTGTCTTGGTTTTTCGAGACAGAGTTTCTCTGTCTGTATAACAGTCTTAGCTGTCTTGGAACTTCCTTTGTTGACTAGGCTGGCCTCAGACTCACTGAGATCTGCCTGCCTCTGCCTCTCAAGTGCTGGAATTAAAGGCTTGCACCACCACTTCCTGGAAAGAGGCCAATTCTTATATTAAAGTAATGCCACTGCCTAGGTCTAGTCTCTGCCAAGCATCATGGTCTATGCTTTTAATCCAGCACTTGGCAGACAGAGACAAGTGGATCTCTGAATTTGAGACCAGCCAGAGCTATACAGTGAGGCTCTGTCTCAAAAAAACAAAGTCTTACCTCTGAGCTCATCATTCCTTTTACTTTTTTGGGTTTTTTGAGACAGTTTCTCGTGTAACCAGGCTGGCCTCAAGCTCAGAGATTTGTCAATCTCTTGTCTCCTAAATGCTGGGATTAAAGGTTAAAGGTGTGTGCCACCATTGCCCGCCCAACATTACTATTTTTTTATTTTTTAATTAACTTATTTATATTTGTTTGTTTAGGTTTTTAGAGACAGTTTCTCTGTTTAACAGGCCTAGCTGTCCTGGAACTAGCTCTTGTTCAGGCTGGCCTTGAACTCACAGAGATCCACTTACCTCTGCCTCCCGAGTGCTGGGATTAAAGGCATGCGCCACCACCACCCGGCTTACATTCCTATTTCTTAAAAGTGCTTCTTGGTCATGTTTTATCTGTCCTAAAGTGATGTATGAAATTGAAAAGAGCACTTCAGTACAGTATAGACAATACATGGGGCAGAGTTGCCATCCACAGGCCCAACTTATACTGGCTAGTTACCTGTTTCCTCTGTGCTTAAAGAATGAATCCCAGAAACCACATTTCCCATTTCTGTTAGCAGACCCCTCACTCTGCTCCTGTTCTGCTGACCCACAGGTATTCATAACTCTCATCTAATAGATGCTTCTACTGGCCAGATACAAGTGTTTCATTCACTGGCTCAGGTGACAGTTCTGGAGACTCTGCATTCTATAGTTCACACAGAGCCTGGCTCAGTCTAAATGCTCAGTCAGTGTTTGTTAAATAAGCCCTATGTTGAAGTAGAAAAGCTTGTCTAAAAATGCCATAGGGTACATTGATGGGACAGTCCCAAGCCAGTTATTATTATAAGCCACTGCTCCATCACTTTCAGACAGAGCCCCCCACAAAATACTTCTGTGTAGATTTCATTATATTCATGTGCTCGAGATGAACTGCACAGCTTCCTCTTTGCCCTCTAGTGAAAGCCAGGGTGGATGCTGTCAGGGCTGCACAGCAGGTGTAAATAGCTGGGAAGCCTGCAGTCTGCTCAGTGTCACTGCCCTCCCAGCTTGAAAACCCCTTACCCAGAGAGCATGATTCATCTAATTTTGTATACTGGTGCTATGTGTAACTTGTCTGTTTCCTTTTTGAGATGGTCTCACTATATAGCCCCCCTCCCAACTTGGCCTGGAACTCACTCTAGTCCAAGCTGGCCTAGAACTCAGAGATCCGCCTGCCTCTGCTTTCCGAGTCCTGGGATTACAGGTGTGCGCCCCCATATCTAGCATAACATTGTAAAAGAAGGTCTTACAGCTATGGGAGGAAAAATAACACTGGAAACCAAAGATAAAATCCAGGTATGTTCAAGGGCCATAGTAGGCTAGATGGGAATAGTTGGGCCAGAAAGCAACTAAGTTAAACTCCGTTTTCCCAGAGATCAACAGTACCTGGCAACTAAAGAAGCCCAATTTCTTGTCTGTTTATAGAATGTGCTGTAAAACAAGCTGGAGAGATGGCTCAGTGGTTAAGAGCACTGCTTATGCAGGGTGGTGGTGGCACAGGCCTTTAATCCCAGCACTCAGGAGGCAGAGGCAGGTGGCTGTCTGAGTTTGAGGCCAGCCAAGGCTACACAGAGAAACCCTGTCTCGAAAAACAAAAAAAGAGCACTTGCTTTTCCAGAGGTCCGCGGGTTCAGTCAGGTTCAATTCCCAGCACCCACATGGCAGCTCACAACTCTCTGTAACTCCAGTTTCAGGGGATCTGACACCCTCATACAGACATGCATTCAGGCAAATACCAATGCACACAGAAAAAAAAGGAAAGAAAAAAGAATGTGTTATAAAACGAGTTTACCCCAAATAGTGAGTCTTTGCTTTCTAGTGACACGGATAGGCAGTCTCCACTCCATGCTCTATGCTGAGATGCCCTGTATGCAGACATAAGCCTCGGTCCTAGGTGGCCTTTCTCCCACCTACCACTTCTCCCTCATGTTGATGTAGGTAGTGAGGGCAGAACAAATCTAGTCCTTGGGACTTGGTTCCTTGGCCATAGCTATGTCTTTGTCTCAGACCTAAGGGGAAATAACATTCATATTCGTTCTCCTCTCTCTCCTTCTCTTCTTCTTATCTCTGTTTCTCTCTCTCTCTCTCTTTGGTTTTTTGAGACAGGGTTTCTCTGTAGCTTTGGAGCCTGTCCTGGATCTAGCTCTTGTAGACCAGGCTGGTCTCGAACTCACAGAGATCCACCTGCCTCTGCCTTCCGAATGCTGGGATTAAAGGCGTGTGCCACCACTGCCCGGCCTCTCTCACACACATGCACACTGTGTGCCCCATAGTAGGTACCTTTTCACACTGGTAACAGACCAGTATTTTCTGACAAGTGCAGAAAAATGGCTTTCTTTGTTCTATGAATGGCCTCATAAGACAGATGTAGCCACATCCTTGTTACTTTTAAAGCCCTGGCCAGTCCTGTGGTATGAGACAAAAGACATTTCTCATGCTGAAGATATGGCCCTGCATCCCTGTTTGAGAGCAAATGCAGGAAGGGGCCTGGGGTGTGGTCATGGAGCCCAGATCGAAGGAGTCCTGTCCCTTGCTAAAAAGCCACGTAAGGCCTATCTCATTAGGGTGAATGAGGGTTGTGATACGGTGGTAAGATTCGGCTGCACGTAGGCCAGCTCATTGTGCGGTGGGTCCTGCCTCTGCCTCCTAAGTGCTGAGATTGTAGGTGTGTACCCTGCCCCCCACTGAAGGCCTGTCATTTTTAAAGGTTAATACCTGTCTACCTGTGACAGTCTTGAAGCAAGTAGGCTATGGTCGGGCCAGCATTTGAACCCATGTCTCACTGCATTAAGTGTCCTTTTGGAGAATGTCATCACTGTGCCCATCCTTCAGGTTCTCCTGTGTGTTGCCGATGTTGCCACAGTGCCTCAGCTCAGAGCTGCCACTGCCATGTGTGCTGCTAGCTGTTGAGCTGCTCTCAGTTCTGGTGGACCATGACAGCCTGGCACAGCAGCTGTGCTCCAGCTCAGGTAAGTCAGGCAGGCTGGGGCTCAGCTATCGTGAAGTGGGGGGAAGGATTGGATCAGGGACAGGTTCGGAGGCTCTCAAGGGCTTCTGTGCTTGTACCCCAGGCTGCAATGAGGAGACCCTGAGTAAGGCTGGCCATCCTTTTCAGAAGGCTGCCTTCTCCTGAGGCTGTACATGTACATTACATCAAGGCCTGACAAAGTGGCCTCAGAGACACAGTGGCTTCAGCTGGAACAAGAGGTGAGACTGGGAAACTTTCAGAGACTGCACACCCTCCAACCCTAAGAGCCCAGGGTCTCCTTTCCTCCTGTGGGAAAATGGGAGCGACAATTAATTTTGATTAGTTTATCTAACAGCAACAAGTAAGATTTAGGGGTTCCTTACACAGATGCAATGCAAATGTACCCAGGGTTAGAATGGACTCAGCAGAGTTGCCTGACAATGCTGCCTGGGCTCTGGGACCCGAGCCTGGGCCCAGAAGTGGGTGAGCTGTTGAGATTCAGGTCTGAAAGCCTCAGAGCCCACTTGTGCAGGCAAGCAGTTGGAGAAGTAGTGAGAGCTTAGAAACGCCTGCGAAAGCCCTGGTGGCAGTGTTTGCTCTGCAAGGGATGAACCATCTCGTCTTGTTCCAGGTGGTATGGCTCTTGGCCAAGCTGAGTGTGCAGAGCCCTTCCCCTCCAGGCATTGGTTCTGACTGCCAATGCAACGTAGAGGTGAGTGGCCAGGGGCTAACGACATGGTACCAACAACGTGGGTAAGGATGTCCTGCTTCCCTGAAATGGCTAATGAGTAAGTCATTAACCTCAGTCTGTGCCCTCTCTCACCCTAGGCAGTCAGAGTACTCACCGTGATGCTGCACAGACAATGGCTGACTGTGCGGCGGGCAGGCGGTCCCAAGACCTGCCAGCAGAAGCAGACAGTACGCTGTCTGCGAGACACTGTGTTGCTGCTTCATAGCCTATCTCAGAAGGACAAGCTCTTTACTGTGCATTGTGTAGAGGTCCTGCATCAGTATGACCAGGTGATGCCAGGGGTCAGTATGCTGATTCGAGCCCTTCCTGATGTGACTGACTGTGAAGGTAAGTCAGCAAGAGGACCCTGTCCTAGCCTTCATGTGCCTCGACCTGAGGCTCATCAACTGTCAGACTCCTTTGCTGGACTGCAGTGGGTCTCCCCCACCACCAGAGCCATTCCTGCCACTGTGGACATTACCTTCCTGCTCTGGTTCTTTGAGTATGCTAGGTTGTCCTTTGATAATGTCTATTGAATTGCCCTAGCTGAGCCATGGTTTTTCTAGAAATATCTGTCCGAATTGCTTTTGTATCACTTTTGCCCACAGTAGCTGAGGGAGCAAAGCCTGGGTATGGAAGGGACTGGTTAGTTCCCGTGTAGGGAGGATGGGTAGAAGGGACTGGCTAGTTCCCGTGTAGGGAGGATGGGTAGAAGGGACTGGTTAGTTCCCGTGTAGGGAGGATGGGTAGAAGGGACTGGTTAGTTCCCGTGTAGGGAGGATGGGTAGAAGGGACTGGCTAGTTCCCGTGTGGGGAGGATGGGTAGAAGGGACTGGCTAGTTCCCGTGTAGGGAGGATGGGTAGAAGGGACTGGTTAGTTCCCGTGTAGGGAGGATGGGTAGAAGGGACTGGTTAGTTCCCGTGTGGGGAGGATGGGTAGAACTCCCGAACCTCAGCACCATCAGGCTTCACCTCAGAACCCTCTTCCTTTTGGCTCAGAGGCAGCTCTGGATGACCTCTGTGCTGCGGAGACAGATTTGGAAGACTCTGAAATGGACTGTAGCTGAGGGCCTGAGAGTCCGGCCACAAGGTGGCACCAGCTCCCACCACTGTCTTTGCCTATCCACTGATTAAAACTGCAGTTCCTGCTGAGGACAACAGCTTTGTTCCGAGTCCAATTTGTGTGGCTGATGGAGGGGTAGGGCAGAGTAGGAAGTAGCTTGATTAGGCGCCTCCCTTCCCCTCCCCTACTGGAGTTGAGATGGTCTCCGTGGTGACTAATCTGCCTTGAGGAAAAACCCTGCCTCTCTTCGGGAATTATCCTGAGTCATAGCTTTGGGCTGGGGCCATGGGAAGAAAACTTTGTTGTGTAGCTGGGAAGGCAGCCTTTTCCTAGGAAGGCCTAGGAAAGTGGGCCAAGACAGGGGAAAGGCAAGGAGAGTCATGGCAGAGACTAGCAAGCGTGCTTGAATCCTGGAGACATACCTAGGTTAGGTGGGTTGTCAGTGCGGGAGCACTAGTCTGTTTCATCAGTCAGCAGTATCACAGCAGCGGATCTAAGGCCTTTGGGGCGCTTGGAGAGGAGGGAGGGCTTTAGCAAATGAGGGCCAGGCCTAGCAGGCTGGCTAGCTGGGCGGGCCCTGTTCAGGAGGCAGGCCTAGAGGCGGACCCAGGCAGTTTCACTTCCTGAGCCACTGCTGCCAGCAGCAGAACCAACACAGTGAGTGCCTTGCTGCCTGCTTCTCGGTAAGTGTGGACCTTAAGGGTATGGGGTAAGACAGAAAAGGATAAGTTTCCCTCACTCCAAAGGTGGTCAGCAGTAGGGGAAGGGCTCCTCCCTCACAAGGATAGCAGTTTGCCCATTCCACTAGGAAAACAAGCCTGTCTTCTAGCTTCCTGCTCTGAAAATGGGCCCTGGATAGTGCCTGACAGAAGGGAAGGTCTGAGCTGTGCTTTTGCCCACACCCTATCCCCATCCCCGTCCTTGCCCACCTGAGATTCTGCTGGCACTCATCTACCCCATGCTCCTCCCCAGGATCAGCATGGGCTCACATGCTCTGCCCCATGGTCCCATGCAGACCCTCATCTTCTTGGACCTAGAAGCCACTGGCCTGCCTTTCTCTCAGCCCAAGGTCACAGAGCTGTGCCTGCTGGCTGTCCACAGATATGCCCTGGAAAACACCTCCATCTCTGGGGGGCAGCCACCTCCAGTGCCCACACCACCCCGTGTGGTGGACAAGCTCTCTCTATGCATTGCTCCAGGGAAAGCCTGTAGCCCTGCAGCCAGTGAGATCACAGGTCTGAACACAGCTGAGCTGGAAGTAAATGGGCGTCAATGCTTCGACGACAACTTGGCCAACCTGCTCCACGCCTTCCTGCAGCGCCAGCCACAGCCCTGCTGCCTTGTGGCACACAATGGTGACCGCTATGACTTTCCCCTGCTCCAGGCGGAGCTTGCTATGCTGAGCATTGGCAGTCCTCTAGATGGTACCTTCTGTGTGGATAGCATTGCTGCCCTAAAGGCCTTGGAACGATCTAGCGGCCCCTCAGAGCATGGTCCAAGGAAAAGCTACAGCCTGGGAAGCATCTACACCCGCCTATATGGGCAAGCACCGACAGACTCACACACTGCTGAAGGCGACGTTCTAGCCTTGCTCAGCATCTGTCAGTGGAAGCCACGGGCCCTGTTGCAGTGGGTGGATAAACATGCCCGGCCCTTTAGCACCGTCAAGCCCATGTATGATATTGCAGCCACTGCTGGGACAACCAACCCAAGACCATATGCCGCCACAGGCACTACATCCCTGGCCACAACCAACACAAGTCCCAGGCATGGCAGGAGCAGGCAACCCAAGAGTCTTCCTCCAGCAAAGGTCCCAGAAGCCCCATCACAGGAGCTGCTGGCCCCACTGAGCCTATTGGCCTGCCTGACCTTGGCAGTAGCCATACTGTATGGACTCTTCTTGGCCTCCCCTGGGCAGTAAGTCAAGAAGGAAAATCTGATTAATAAAGACCCCCACAGCACTGACTGGTACTTGTCGGCTCCACTTCTTCACAGCCTGGGCCTCTGCCCATACTCAGGGCCCTGGAGACGAGGCACAGTCCCTATCCTGCTAAGAGCAGGGCAGTCAAACCCGCTAGGCTAATGAAAGTAGGGGAAAAACAAGTTCAAGAAGTAGATAGAAACAGTATTTGGTATATAGCCAAGGCTAGCAGCCCAGGCTCTGAAGGAAGAGGAGGTGGGTCCAAATGTTTGCATTTATTATAAACAAGGGTGCAGAGCCTGGATGCTCAGAAACACACCAATAGACACAAAGCTAGGGCAGCTGGTGGAACAGCAACCAACAGGGAACACCGAAATGAGGTATTCATGTCTGGGCCAGAGCTACCATCTGGGTCTTCCACCCCCATTTGGTCCAGATATCCCCTTGGCCCTAGTGTCCCAGTTGCCAGGATAAACTGGACTGTTCTACAGGAGTCAGGTGTCAAGGGAAACAGACTCAGAGGTCAGGAACCAGGGATTTCAATCTCACACCAACTATCACACATCTGGAGACAGAAAACAGGCAAAATGTTTAGCTAAAAGTAAAACAAGATACTGCAGAGAGAAACAGGAGCGTGAGGTGGACAGAGGCCCCTTGCCAAGTGGCAGGAGCCAGGCCAGCAAAGGCGGAAAAGCATCCCGCTGAATAGTGAGTGCACATGGCCCTCTACATAGTCCCAGGGAAGATACTGAATAGTTCAGACAACAGGTGGTGGGTAGATGGGGCTCTGCCTACTGTGCTTTGACATCAGGAGCTGACCCATGGCACCAAGCTTCAGCCGGGCCCCTTGTTCTGCCCACCTACCTGCCTCACTACAAAATGCAGCCAAGCCCTGAGCAGCAGCTAGCTGGTTACTCCCCAGTGTAGGACATGTGCCCACAAAAAGCTTACTCTCCAAGTATGACAGGCCATGGCTGGTCACCCTGGGGTGAACTAGGAAATACCTTCCCCCAATGTTTTTAGTTTACTTGAGATTTCAGAAAGTCTAATTTCAAATGAGGAAGAAAACAGGTTGGTCCCACCCCATACTGGTAAGGATCTGTGCCTACCTGGTCAGCATCAGAGGAAGCCACATGTTTAGACAAGGCACACACACCACAGAGAGCAGAGAGCTCTGTGCACCACTCACTCGCACATGACATAATCAAATGGCAGTCAGAGAGGTGGGAGGCAGGCTCAAGGGACGACCTTTGGGGGGTCCATGTAGGCTGGGTTGTACGGAGGCTGGCTGGCAGAGTAGGGTGTAGCTGAACCCCCTGAAAGTAAAGAGGACACAGGTTAGCTGTGGGGACATTGGGTTGCAGTGTAAATGGGCAGGCAGGCTAGCAGGAAGAGACCCTAGGGGCAGAGGCGTGAGATGGGGGACCATGCAGGGTACCCACAGTGGTACTTACCAGCCAAAGTCTCATGATAGGCTGGTGGCCCCATGGGCTGGGCCAGGTAGGGTGGTGGGTACTGTGTTGGGTAGGGTGCTGCTGGCATTCCTGGCTGGGGGGGCATGGGGTGATAGCCCTGGTACGTTGGTCCAGGGTAGCTGGGGGCCACACTTGGAGGCTGAGGGTAGGGGGTATGAACCACGGTAGTGGTTGTGGTGTTGGTCACGACAGCTGCAAAGAGAATCCTGATTAGTCAAAACCTTATGGCTCCCTAGGCCAGGAGAGGCCAGGCCTGCCCATCCACCCCTCCAGCTTAGCCCAAACAGGTTCCTGGTCAGCAACCCTTGCCCTCTCTGGGATCAGCATGTTCACACAGGGAGGGGCACAGGTGGGCAAGGTGGGGAAGGGCAAGCTTACGGCGTGGTCGGCGGCACATCTTATACAGACAGCAGCAGGAACAGGTAAAGCATATGATGATGGTGGCAATGAACACCACAAAGATGGTCAGGCCAATGGCGACGGTCGCTCCAAACCTGCCAAAGAGCTGGTTGTAACCACCTTTTACTCTTTCCTGTGACCAACGATCCCCACCTCACTGCTCCCAAGGGCACCCTTCTTAGCAACACAGACTCTAAGAGACTTCCCAGTTATGTGGTAGAAATCTGTTTCAGCCCAATTCCTCACATAGGCAGCAGGGATGCGACAAGAATTTATGTAAAGCTCCCCTCCCCCATGTCTGTTCCCTGTATCTTCCCACCTACAACCTTGTCCTCCCCTACCAAGCCAGCAGCTTATGGTTGTCAGGCATATGCCACAAGCCAGGCAGGATGGGATCGGAGTCAAACAGGCTGCCAACTGCTGAGGAACTCCAGCTCAGCTCACTGCAGGCTGTGTGACATCCAGGGCTGTTCCATGGTTAGCTAGTGTGGGTCCATCCCAGGGCAGCTAAATGGAGGAAGCAGTACTTTCTGGAAGAAGCTGCCTCCCTGCCCTACCCAGGCACCCACAGAATAGAGGGTCTGCCCTTTGACAGCAGCTGCATAGGCTGGAAGTCCATCTCTTCCCCCAAATGGTTCCCGATAAGCAGACAAGGCCCCCAGTTATCCTCCCACAGTCCCTGGGTCCATGATGTATCCTAATAACAGACAAATGTTTGCTAACTGCAACAGGCACATTCCATATGTGAACTCTAGAACATCTGCCCCTCTGAGGTCAGAGAGGAAGGATGTAGGTACCACCCCACCCTACATGAGGCTTCCAGCTCACAGCCCCAAGAAGCAGCAAAGCCACAACAGGGCCTCTCAGCCAAGGGACAGACTTAAGGACAGGGTCCCCACACTCCAGGCTTCCATAACTGGAGCCTTCACCCACCACGTGGCCCAGGACAAGCATTTAAGACAGGATCAGAAGCATAGGTGTCTCCCTGAGCAGTCAGAGGCAGGAAAGGACAAAAACACATTCACACAGTTGGTGGCATGCAGCGGAAGGGTCAGTGTCTCTCTGCCTCTCTATATAATGTGCCACGCTCACCCCATGTTAGCCTCCGCCTTCACTCAAGGGGCTCCCAGGACTTCCCCTCTTTTCATCAGGGGCCACTCAGTTTCAATCTCCTCCCCTTTCAAAGAAAAGGAAATCGAATCTTCTCAGTCTTTCCCAGTCCTGACGTCAGCGGCAGGAAGGACAGACTCACAGGCCCAGTAGCCACCCTCTTAAAGACACAGCATGAATGCATGACTCAAACACCATCTACAGCACCAGCAGCACTGAGAAAGACTGGAAGGGCAGGCAGAGGCCCCAGGTCACTTTCCCAGCCCTGTGTATCCTGGCCTCTAAATGCAGCCTAGCCCCAGCCCTGAGCTAGTCTGCTTGCCTCACCCCCCCACCCCCATCCCCGGGCCTGAGCATGCAGTGGGCAAAGCAGGACCTGCTGGCTCTGGCTGACACATGAGCAGCTGATCCTCCTCTCCCACTCCCTGCTCCTGCCAGGTCTGATCATGTTTCCCTGGTTTTGATGCCAAAGGCTCCCCCAGCCCTGGGAACCACAGGATGTTGTTTCTCGTAATCACTAGCGACATGGTGTGTACCCATCTTCCTGTGGGTATAGTCTAAGTATAGTTAACAACTAAAATCTAGGGTTTGTCTAACCAGAGAGTAAAACTTACAAAAAAGAGCCAATTTCAATCTTTAATTAAAAGTTTAGCTAGGTGTGCTAGCACATAGGTAATAGTTGAAGTCCGGAGGCTGTTGAGGCAGGATTATGAGTTCTGGGCAAGCCCTGAGCTACATAGAGAATTCCAGGCAAGCCTGGATTATACTGAGAAACCTGTCTCCCAAAAGCCTTAAAAAAAAAAAATTAGACAAAATTCCTTGCGGAATCCACCAAGCCAGGCGGGGCCAAGAACTCACCCCTCCCTCTCTATCCCCCCTCTAGCCAGCTCACTAAGCATCAAGCTGTTTCTGCCGCAGGGTCTCTACACATCCACATCTTCCTGCCTGGGGGGCCCCTCACTCCCAGCCGATTATTCCTGTTCATCTCTCAGACCTTAGCACAAAGCGTCACCTCTAAGGGGACACATTCCTCAACCATGAAAACACCAGAATCCTTGGCTCCTATTGACAGTGAGAAGATCTCTGATTGCGATGCCAGCTTGGTCTATATATGAATTCCAGGCCAGTCAGGGCTACATAGTGAGACCCTGTCTCAAAAAACTAGAAAAAAGAAAAAGAAAAGAAACCAAAGCTGAGCACACTAAGGGAGGGCACATCCTGTACAGGATGTGATAACTCAGGGCTTGGCAGGTGTGCACCCTTACAGACCTCTGTGCTGACCTGTGGCTCAGAAGGTCAATGGTGGGATACAGGGACAGAGTCTGCAGACCTCAGGTCCCAGCATCTTTCCTCTGGGGGCTTCTCTGGGCAAGTCATGGCCAGGCAGCAGGGACTAAACCTCTACCATGGAATCCGCTCTGTGGAATCTGTGCTACAGAGGCATCACACAGGTGTCCAATGGAGTGTCTCCCTAAGAACGTTCCCAAAAGAAGTGCTATGGACAGCCCTGTCCCCAGCCTCCTCTGCTGTGCACAGTTCTTGGGCTCCGAAGAATAAGACAAAAAGAAATCCCAGCAACCCATTCTTCCTCCGAGCATTGCCCCCCCCAATAGTTCTATCTGTCTCTACCATAGCCAGAAAAAGCCTTTCCACACACTGTCAGGCCCCTGAGTGTCTCTATGGCATTGTCTACACTCATACATATGCTTCCAATTTCATATGCTGTGCTGGGTGGCTCCTGCCAAGCATGCCATGCTGGTGTGGGGTGCAATCTCACTCCAGTGCAGACCACAGTGCTTTGGGCCAGCTGCCTTCTTGCTGTCAACCCCTGCCCTCCCTCTTGCTCTCCCTGACACTGTTCCTCAGATGCTGCTGCTCCTTAGGTTCCATCCTCCACATGTTCTCATCTAAACCTTCAAGACGAGGCCCCCTTCCCCAGTCCCACTAATGGCCTGTCTCCAGAGCGGAGGCCAAGGAAGCCTGTCCCTCTGTTCACTCTCTTCTCTTGCTCCTTGCTGGCAGGGAGCTGCTGAACACCAACAGCCCACCTCCACCCTGGCTTCCCAACGCCTCTGTCCGGGAAGTCACAGCCACTCCCAAAGGCTGCCTGCCTTGTTGACATATGTGTTTTTTTCCTTAGTGCTTGCTTTGTGGCCTCAGGTGGTAACAAGATGACAGTTCAGGAAGGTAACATGGAAGTTCATACCTGTAATTCCAGCAATCAGGAAGCCGAGGCAGGAGAACTACACATTCTGGGCTAGTCCAAACGACATAGTGAGTTCCAGGCTAGCCTGGGCTACAGAGCAAGAGGCTGCTTCAAAACAAACAAACAAAAATACTGGGGCTACAGCTCAGCTGACAGAGTGCTTGCCTGTGTAGAGATAAATTATTCCAGTCCAATGATGCCATGTGCTTAGAGTGCTAAGACTCACAACTGGGCAGGGGTGCTAGGTCTCTCCCTCCCCAGGCTGGCAGCTGGCCTGCTAGTCTCGGAACTCAGACTTGGAAAGTTGCAGGCGTTAGCTTTGTAACCAAATCCCAGATATTCAGTAGATGAGGCTTTGCATTCTGGACCAACAGGATGGGGATCCTAAAGAGCTGGAGACTATACTATACCAGTTGTTTTAGCCTTTTCTCTATGCTGTGCCCTGCTCTGCAGAGCCGTCTGTTAAAAACGGCTTTACTATCCCTAGTCTCTTGAATTTGTTATCATAAAGTAAGGCTCTTGTTTCTCCTACCTATCACATGGGAGGCCCTGGGTTCAACCTGTAGCACTGCATAAACTCAGGGTGGGGATGCACCCCTGTGATTTAAGCACTGGGGAAGATCAGAAGTTCAAGGACATCCTCAGCTACATACCAAGTTCATGATTAGCTTGGGCTACAAGAGACTTTGTCTCAGGAAGGAAGGGAGGAAGGAAAGGAAGAAAGAAAGATAGGGCAGGAGCCTGGCCAAGAAGTGTAGGGCTGGGAGAGTCGGGCCTCTGCGAGCGTGAGGGAAGAATTACAGCTGCACCCCTTCTTCCTAGGGGGCCACCCTGATCCTGAGTCTGAGATGCCAGCACAGTGACTGTGAGCCACTAACATGACTGAGGCACTTCTGCTGTCTCAGCACCTTGACTCAACATTGTCATACCGTCTGTCACCTCACGGTCATCACCTTTCCACCATCAGCATGGCCACCACCATCAACCACCCGACTACCACTGCCTCATTACCTCACAGGACTGTGGTCGCCATCAAATGTCACTCCCTCCTCTGTTACCTCTTTCATCAGGTACCACTCCATCACTCAGGTCATTATGGACTCCATCCTTGGACCTTCAACTATCAGTCCCCAACCAGGTACCCCCATCATCTCCCTCCCCAGAACACAGAGGAAACCTAGCTCCCTGAGGTTCAAAGGTCCCAGTGGGCATATCACTGGGACACCATCCCAATGATTCTGTGCCATTTAGGTATATAAAGGCCACCCCTAAGCCCACCTGATCCCTTGTTACTTCTGCCAGGAAAACAGACCCAGCCAAAAGGCTTTATTTACCCTGACATGGGGTCACTGTCAAAACTGGATCGAAATCTTAGCGCCGAACCCAGCTGCTCGAGTGCCTCCGTGGTGGTGGAAAATCTGCTAACAGAAAAGAGAAAGTTCCTGAGCAACACACTGGATCCCCATCTGCACACATGATCTTCCAAGAATGAACGACGTACACACCAGGAGGGATCCGTACACTCTTCCCCAACACACCAAAGGCAGTCTCCAGGGCACAGTACCTACGAGGCCAGGAAACAGCAGATCTCAAACTTAAGATATGCTGCCTACATGCCCCTGACCACAACAGGATGGAGGTGGAAACCGAGAGCAGAGGGCTGCATTGCAACAAAGTTAAAAAAAGAAATGCAGAGGAAAAAAGACCACTACCAACTCTTTCCACTGGAGACTGAGGCAGGAGGATCACAAGATTGAAGCCAGCCCAGACTGCATGACAAGATGTTTTCTGCGGAGGGAATGAAGGGAAGGGAGGAAATGGGAGAAAAAGGGGAAGGAAGACACAGAGAGGCAGCTACACAGAACAGAATGAAAATACCATAAGCCAAAATTCACCAAGCGAGAGCCACGGTGATGCAGAGCTGCAATCCTGGCGCACAGGAGGTGCAGACAGGAGAATCGGGAGCTGGGGTAAGCCTGTGCTGCAGGAGACCCCATCCCAAACAAAACAGACCACAGTCATCAAACAGCTTAGCTAGTTTAGAAGGAAATGAACTTCATCACTAGAATATGTCAAGGACAAAAACCAGTAAGCCGCAGCTGGCGTGGTGACTCATAATCCCAGCATCCAGGAGGCTGAGGCGGGGGGACAAAGCCAGACAGAGTAACACATGCTTAGAATCCTAGCACACAAAGGAAGGATAACCAGAACTCAAGATTATCCTTTGCTACTTAGCAAGGTCAAAAGCAGCCTCAACTACACTATAGCAGACCATTTCAAAACAAACAAAAACAAAAACCAAAAAAGTCACAACTGCAAACGCACACACACACAAAAAAAAAATCAAGAAAAGTCAGGTATACGGTATGTGTCTACACTGGGAGCCTGAGGATGATTTGGAGTTCAACAGCATCCTGGGCTACATAATAAAACCCTGTCTTCTCTTTCTTTCTCCTTTTTTTCTTTTCTTTTTCTTTCTTTCTTTCTTTTTTTTCTTTTCTTTTTTTTTTTGGTATTTCAAAACAAGGTTTCTCTGTGTATCTCTGGGTATCCTGGAACTCACTCTGTAGACCAGGCTGGCCTCAAACTCACAGTGATCCACCTGCTTCTGCCTCCCAAGGGCTAGGATTAAAGGCTTGCATCACTACACCTAGCTCTTCTTTTTTCTTAAAAAATTAATTTTGGAGCTGGAGAGATGGCTTGGTGGTTAAGAGTACTGTTTGTGCTTCTAGGGGACTCGGGTTCAATTCCCAGCACCCACATGGCAGCGCACAACTGTCTGTCATGGGCTGGAGGGATGGCTCAGTGGTTTAGAGCACTGGTTGCTCTTCCAGAGGTCCTGAGTTGAGTTCAATTCCCATCAACCACATGGTGGCTCACAACCATCCACAATGAGATCTGGTGCCCTCTTCTGGCAGGCAGGGACACATGCAGGCCAAAAACTGTGTACATAATAAATAAATCTGTGAAAAAACAAAACAAAACAAAAAAAAACCACTGTCATTCTAGTTCCAGGGGATCCAACATCCTCACACAGACATACATACAAGCAAAACACCAATGATTTATAAAAAGAATTTTTACAGTCTTTTATTACATGTACTTTTATGCTTTCTATTTTTTTAGTAATTAATATTTTTCCAGCCCAATCACTGTTTTTTCTCCAACTGCCCCCCCACATCCCCTCCTCCTTTCTCTTCAGAAAAGGGCAGGCCTCCCATGTATATTGGCCAGCCATGGCATATCAAGTTGTAGTAAGACTAGGCCCCTCCTCGCATATTAAGATTGGATGAGGCAACCCAGTAGGAGGAAAGGGTCCTCAAAGTTTATGTGTATGAGTGTTTTGCATGCATGCATGTCTATGCACCATATTTGTGTAGTGCCTGTTAGAGGTCGGAAGGGCACTGGATCCTCTAAGACCCGAGTTACAGACGGTTGAACTCCCACGTGGGTACTGGGAATTGAACCCTGGTCCTCTGTAAAAGCAGCCAATGCTCTTAACTACTGAGCCATCCCGTTTCTCCAGCCCCACTTCCCTTCTTTTAAAGCAGAGCAAATGAAACATTACTAAGGAAGCCAGGCGATGGTGGCGTACACCTTTAGTCCCAGCACTTGGGAGGCAGATGCAGGAGGATCTCTGTGAGTTCAAGGCCAGCCTGGTCTACAGAGTGATTTTTCAGGACAGCCAGGGACGTTACACAGAGAAACCCTGTCTCAAAAAAAAAAAAAGTAAAAATAAAAAATAAAAAGAAAGAAGGAAGGAAAGGAAGAAAGAAAGAAAGAAAGAAAGAAAGAAAGGAAGGAAGGAAGGAAGGAAGGAAGAAAGAAAGAAAGAAAGAAAGAAAGAAAGAAAGAAAGAAAGAAAGAAAGAAAGAAAGAAAGAAAGAAAATCTATTAAGGAAAAGAAAACTCCCAAGAGTAGGAGGGGTCCAAGAGAACACCTCAGACCCTGTTTTTTTGTTTGTTTGTTTTGAGACAGGCTCTCTCTGTTATGTAAACCTGGCTGTCCTGAAACTTGCCATATAGACCAGAGAGGCCCTGAACTCACAGAGATCCACCTGCCTCTGTCTCCTCCTGAGCGCTGGGATTAAAAGTGTGCGCCACCATGCTTGACTCCTGACCCTATCTAAAATAATAAAATAAAACCCAGGGTGAAGTCTTCAGAGAGCAGGGTCTAATAGAGGCCGGAAACAGATAGTGGAGATGCGCCTGCTACCCAAATCCTCTTCCTGGCAGCTTCCCCGTTTCTCTGAAGGACATCTGGGAGGCTGCTGAGCATAATTTTCAGAATCTTTGAGAGACCAAGGTAGGAAAAATTAGATCTACAAACCACAAAATGAGGAGGCCATGATGATCCTGTACACTTGGGCCAGGACCTGAGAAGCTGTGTCTCACAGGACAAGGGAAGGACAGGCCTCCCTTCTAATCCTCAGCCTCTGCACCAGGGCTGACCTCCCTGCAGAAGCAACATAAGTCCTTTGAAGAGAGTTCCTGGTTCCAAATTCCTCCAATCAGGTTTTTCCTTTTTCTTTCTTTTTTTTTTTTATTTTTCAAGATAAGGTTTTTCTGTGTTATAGCTCTGGCTGTCCTGGAACTTACTTTATAGACCAAGCCGACCTAAACTCACCAAGGTCTGCCAGCCTCTGCTTCCCAAGTAATGGGGCTAAGGGTGTGTGCCACCACCACCACGCTGCTTTCTTACTAAAATTTCATTCCCTCTGGTTTAAAAGAAAGGAAGTGGATCTGGAGAGCTGGCTCAGTAGTGTCAGACACACAGCTAAAGACTTTCAGGAGCACTAAGAGTAGATACTGCAAGTAGAAAACAAGAGCGATAAAGGGACAACAAAAATATCCACAGGGACTAGGCATAGTGGTGTACACTTTTAATCCCCAGACTTGGGAGGCAGAGACAGGAGAATCTCTGTGAGCTTGAAGCCAGCCTAGTCTACAAAGTGAGTTCCAGGACAGCCACGACTGTTATACAGAGAAACCTGTCTTGAAAAAACCAAAGAAAGGGGGCTGGAGAGATGGCTCAGTGGTTAAGAGCACTGCCTACTCTTCCAAAGGTCCTGAGTTCAATTTCCAGCAACCACATGGTGGCTCACAACCATCTATAATGAGATCTGGTGCCCTCTTCTGGCCTGCAGGCATACACACAGACAGAATATTGTATACACAATAAATAAATAAATATTTAAAAAAAGAAAAACCAAAGAAAGAAAGAGAGAAAACAAACAAACAAACAAAAAGGTGAGATAAAACAAAAAAGGTTCACAGAGCTCTGAGCATGAAATTAGCAGATACTGATATCAAAGGACAAGACACTGTTATTAAGATTTACTTATTTACTATGTATACAGTGTTCTGCCTACATCATGCCAGAAGAGGGCATTACTATATATAGATGGCTGTGAGCCACCATGTGGTTTCTGGGAATTGAACTCAAGACCTCTAGAAGAGGCTCCTAATCTCTGAGCCATCTCTCCAGCCCAACAAAACACACTGTTTAAAGAATACACAGAGGGGCAATTTTACCAAAAGCAATCTACAGATTCAATGCAATGCCCATCAAAATCCAAGCAAAATTCTTCAAAGACCTTGAAAGAATGGTACTCAACTTCCTATGGAAAAGCAAAAAACCCAGAATAGCCAAAACAATCCTGTACAATAAAAGAACTTCTGGAGGCATCACAATCCCTGACTTCAAACTCTACTACAGAGCTACAGTACTGAAAACAGCCTGGTATTGGCATACAAACAGACAGGAGGACCAATGGAACTGAATCGAAGACCCGGATATTAATCCACACATTTTCAAACACCTGATTTTTGACAAAGAAGGAAAACATATCAAATGGAAAAAAGAAAGCATATTTAACAAATGGTGCTGGCATAACTGGATATCAACATGTAGAAGAATGAAAATAGACCCATATCTATCACCATGCACAAAACTCAAGTCCAAATGGATCAAAGACCTCAAAATAAAGCCAGTCACACTGAACCTTATAGAAGAGAAAGTGGGAAGTACACTTGAACGCATTGGCAGAGGAGACCATTTCCTAAATAGAACCCTAGCAGCACAGACACTGAGAGAAACAATTAATAAATGGGACCTCCTGAAACTGAAAAGCTTCTGTAAAGCAAAGGACATGGTCAACAAGACAAAATGACAGCCTACAGAATGGGAAAAGATTTTCACTAACCCGGGGGCTGGAGAGATGGCTCAGTGGTTAAGAGCACCGACTGGTCTTCCAGAGGCCCTGGGTTCAATTCCCAGCACCCACATGGCAGCTCACAGCTGTCCGTAGCTACAGTTTCAGGGAATCTAACACTCTGACGCAGGCATGAATGTGGACAAAACACCAATGCACATAAAAAATAAAAAATCTGAAAAAAGAGAGAGAGAGAAACTGTCTGGCCACCACATGTACACCATGGCATGTATGCCCAAATATACATACATATAAAATGTAGTTGAATTAAAAAAAAAAAGATTTTCACTAACCCCACATCAGACAGAGGTCTGATCTCCAAAATATACAAAGAACTCAATAAATTGGTCATCAAAAGAACAAATAATCCAGTTAAAAAAATGGAGTACAGACCTAAACAGAGAACTCTCAACAGAGGAATCTAAAATGGCTAAAAGACACTTAAGGAAATGCTCAAACATCCTTAGCCATCAGAGAAATGCAAATCAAAACAACTCTGAGATTCCATCTTACACCTGTAAGAATGGCCAAGATGAAAAACACTGATGACAACTTATGCTGGAGAGGTTGTGGGGAAAAGGGAACACTCCTGCATTGCTGGTGGGAATGCAAGCTGGTACAACCCCTTTGGATGTCAGTGTGGCGATTTCTCAGAAAATTAGGAAACAACCTACCTCAAGACCCAGTAATACCACTTTTGGGTATATATCCAAAGGATGCTCAATCGTGCCACAAGGACATGTGCTCAACCATGTTCATAGTAGCATTGTTTGTCATAGCCAGAACCTGGAAACAACCTAAATGTCCCTCGACCGAAGAATGGATAAGGAAAATGTGGTACATTTACACAATGGAGTACTACACAGCAGAAAAAAATAATGACATCTTGAATTTTGCAGGCAAATGGATGAAGCTAGAAAACATCATTTTGAGTGAGGTAACCCAGACCCAGAAAGACATTATCACATGTACTCACTCATAAATGGTTTTTAAACACAAAGAAAAGAAAACCAGCCTACAAATCACAATCCCAGAGAACCTAGACAACAATGAGGACACTAAGAGAGACTTACATGGATCTAGTCTACATGGGTAGTAGAAAAAGACAAGTTCTCCTGAGTAAACTGGGAGCGTGGGGACCTTGGGAGAGGGTTGAAGGGGAGTTGAGAGACAGGGATGGGAGCAGAGAAAAATGTAGAGCTCAGTAAAAATCAATTAAAAGAAAAAAAGAATACACAGAGGAAGCCAGGTGGTGGTGGTACACACCTTTAATCCCAGCACTTGAGAGGCAGAGGCAGGCGGATCTCTGTGAGTTCAAGGCCAGCACCTGGTCTACCAGAGCTAGCTCCAGGACAGGCCCCAAAGCTACAGAGAAACCCTATCTTGAAAAAAAAAATACACAGAATACACAGAGGCCAGTGAGACAGCTGTAGCTGCCAAGCTGCCTTTAGTTCAATACCCGGGTGGAGGTTCGGTAGATGGTGGAAGGAAGAACTGGCTGCTGAAAGCTGTCCTCTGACTTCTACACATGCACTAGGCATTCGTGTGCCCATGTACATAAAAAAAATAATAATTTTTAACTAGGCAGTGATGGCACATGCCTTTAATCCCAGCACTCGGGAGGCAGAGGCGGGCAGGTCTCTGAATTTGAGGCCAGCCTGGTCCACAGAGTGAATTCCAGGACAGACAGGCCTCACAGAGAAACCCCATCTCAGAAAACCAAGAAACAATAAACACTGGGACTAGCAGAAGCCATGATTGGGCCAATGAGACGGCTCAGAGGTAAAGGTGCCTGCTGACAGTTCGCGCCTGCTCTCCACATGCTATGCACAGCAAATATGCACAGGCCAAAAGTCATAAGCAAAATGTAATAAAAAGAATAAATGGAAACTACCAGGAAGAACTTAAAGAGCGATTGAAGTCTTAGCAACTCTGAGAACTTGAAGTCCCCTATAAAGACAACGGAAGTGGTTTCTAAGCAAACGTGGAAAACCGGTGACTGCCCTGACTGCATGGGAAATGCAAGAGAGAGCAGACCCAAAGATGAGGCTTTAAAGAAAGAAATCAAAACGTCGGGAAAAACGAAGGTTGGGAGTGTAGCTCTGGGGCTCTGTTATCCTAGCTCAGAGGTTTGATCCCCAGCACCAAAAAAGAAAAAAAGACGTGGAAAATTCTCAGCCTATTTTATATTGTAGGCAATAAGACTGCAGTCCAAAGCCCACCTGATATGGAGATTAGAACGGGTGTATACCAGGTTAGCCCAGCAGAAATGCTGCCAGGTGGGGCTGAAGGAGGCAGAAACAAGGGTGTAAAGGGACACTGCAGGACTCAGCTCCCACAGGACCTGACCGTAGTGCTACACCATCGCGTGCCACTCTCCAGGACAAAGAGAAGTCCTCAATGACAATCCAGAGCCTGTGGAAGCGGCATAGCCTAGGCAGGACGGTGTAATATGCAGGCTTGTCACAGCAGGTCTGTCGGAGACCATTCTCAAGCCTTAAAGCCTACTGGTGGTCCTAATTTGGTGGTGCACACCTTTGGAGGCAGAGGCAGGCGGATCTCTGTGAGTCTGAGGCCAGCCTGGTCTATATAGAGAGTTCCAGACAAGCTAGAGCTACATAGTGAGACCCTGCCTCAAAAATTCAAAATAAATAAATGCAGGGTCTGGAGAAATGGCTCAGTGCTGAAGAACACTTGCTGTTCTTACACAAGACACAGGTTTGGTTCCCAGGCCCTACATGGTGGCTCACAATGTCTGCAACTCTGGTTCAGGGGAACTGACACCCATTTCTGTACTCTTTGATCACTGTACATACATGGTGCACACAGATACATAAATACAGGGAAATACATACATGCATGCAAAAACACTCACACATAAAATAAAAATAAATCTTATATAAATAAATACTGTGGACAGTGCCTGAGAACCAGCATCCGAGGTCTCCTCCAGTCTCCATACACACTTCAGCTACACGCGCGCGCGCACACACACACACATGCACACACATCCTCAGCATGTGAGGTCTCCTCCAGTCTCCATACACACTTCAGCTACACGCGCGCGCGCGCACACACACACACACATCCTCTCAGCATCTGAGGACTCCTCCAGTCCTCCACACACACTTGAGCTACATGCACACACACACACGTGCACACACATCCTCTCTTTCTTTCTCTCTCTTTAATGGAGTGTGCCTTGATAAGTTTAGGGCTTTCTTTTATTTATTTTATGTATATGAGTGCTCTATCTTCATGTACAACTTTGTGCCAGCAGAGGGCACCAGATCTCCATACAAGTGGTTGTGAGCCACCATGTGGTTGCTAGGAATTGCACTCAGGACCTCTGAAAGAGCAACCAGTCTGTGTTTTAACCACTGAGCCATCTCCCCAGCACCCCCCCTCCAATCAGGGGGCTTTCTTGCTGGAAACTGTTACTTCTTACAAGTCTTCCCCAAGCAAATAAAGAGATAAATAGCAGCTAGCAAATTCAGTCGGTCAGCACATGGTGCTGATAAATCAATTAATAAAAAGGTGTTCTGAAAATATATGTTGCAGAGTGGCTAAGCTGAACTAATTAATATATGCATTACCTCAGACACTTAGCATTTTCTGTGAGAAGAACATGTAAAATGTCTATTATCTTCCCAAGCATAACAGTGCATGTTATAGTTCCAACATCTGGAAGGCTGAGGCAGGAGAACTGCCTAGAGCGCAAGGCTACCATCAGCTACATAGTGAGTTCAATGCCAACCTGCACTGACCATCTCCAAAAAAAAGGGGGACCCCCAAAAAAAAGCCAACAGAAAAAGTTATATCTATAATTATATCTCAATTAAAAGATTTATAAACCAGGGCTAGAGGAAAGGCTCAGTGATTAAGAGCACTTGCTGCTCTTGCAGAGGACCTGGGCTTTATTCTCAGCCCACAGAGCAGCTCACAGCTCTACGGTAATCCAATGACCTCTCCTGGCCTCCACAGGCACCAGGTGCTCAGGTGGTGCACAGACATGCAGGCAAAAATACTTATGCATATAAAAATAAATAAAATAGAATACAACAATAACCAAAGAACCTTGATTCATAATTACATCTATTTCTTTCAGATGCATATATTTAAAAGAAACATATTTTGGAGCTGATCTTCAGAGGTAGTGACGTGCACATGCGTGTGCACACACATGCATTAAGAAAATCAAAGCTGGGGCTAGAGGAATAGCTAAGCATTGACTGCTTTTCCAGAAGACCAGGACTCAATTCACAACACTCACAGGGTGGTTCACAACAGGCTGTGGCCCCAATCCTAGGGGATCTGAAGCCCTCTTCTGGCATCCAAGGGCACTGCATGTCATGTAATACAGACATACATGTAGACAAAACACCCATGCACATATAAAAGTTAAGATAACAGCTATTATTTCGGGGGGGAGGGTGAGAGAGAAACAATGAGTGGGCTTAAGGAGTCTCTGAGTTGTTCTAAAGATTCAAGCCTCAGTCCAATGATAAGATTACAGGGTTGCACATTTATTTTGTACATAGTATATTACGTACAATATAACCATATAAAAACTTCAGCTATGGAGCTGGAAAGATAGCTCAGTGGCTAAGAGGACTGACTGCTGTTCCAGAGGTCCTGAGTTCAATTCCCATCAATCATGTGGTGGCTTTATAATGGGATCTGGTGCTGTTTTCTGGCATACATGCAGCAGAATACTGTATACATAGTAAATAAGTAAATCTTTTTCTATCTTTCTTTCTAGCCTTGGCTGTCCTAGAACTCACTGTGTGGACCAGGCTGACCTGGAACTCACAAAGACCCGCCAGCCTCTGACTCCCGAGTCAAGTGATGGAATTAAAGGAATGCACCACCACCGTCCAGCATAAATAAATCTTAGAAACAAAACAAACAAAAAAACTTCAGTCAGGCAATGGTGGCACACACCTTTAACCCCAGCACTCAGGAGGCAAAGGCAGGTAGATCTCTGAATTCAAGGCCAGACTGATCTACAGAGTTTCAGGACAGCCAGGGCTACACAGAGAAACCCTGTCTTGAAAAAACAAATAACAACAACACTGTCTCCCCCACAAGAAAAAAAAATTAACAAAAACCTCAATGAAAATCTAGGCCTGGTGGTGCACACCTTTAACGCCAGTATTCAGGAGGCAAGAGGATTGCCGCAAATTCTAGCCCATCTCAGTCTACACAGCAAGTGTCAGGCCAGTGACAGGCATATACAGCAAGACTCTGTCTCAAACAACAAAAGTGCAGTGAGGTAGTTCAGTGAGTTAGTTTAGTGAGTTAGGGCTCTTGCTGCCAAGCCTGCCAACCTGAGTTTAGTCCCTGGAACAGACCTGGTAGAAGGAAAAGAACAGACGGTTGCAAACTGTCCTCTGACTTCCACGGATGACCTGTAGCACCCGTCCACCCATCCACATATGTGCACACATACACACACACCTTACATACCTTTAATTTGAGCACTCGGGAGGCAGAGGCAGGCGGATCTCTGTGAGTTCGAGGCCAGCCTGGTCTACAAGAGCTAGTTCCAGGACAGGCTCCAAAGCTACAGAGAAACCCTGTCTCGAAAAACCAAAAGCAAAATACAAAACCAAAATTGTGTGTGATCTGAGACATTATAAAACAGTATCCAGGCAGCAGGAGACAGATGAAAACGTGGAGAGAAGCTGAGAGTCCTGGGTGCTGGAGGGCACACAGCACATGTCTACTGAGTTCCAGAGAGAAAGGAGAAGGGAAAGAGCAGTGTTTCAATATGGCAGACAACTGTCCAGAGCTAGTGAGACAAGCTAGCCACAGATTTCGGGAGTTCAACAAATCCACACAAGCCAGGCAAGGTGGTGCATGCTTTTAATCCCAACACTAAGCAGGCAAAGGCAGGCAGATTACCACAAATCAGAGGCTAGCCTGGTCTACATGAGTTCCAAGCCAGTCAGGGAATACAAGAGAGATCCTGTCTGAAAAGATATGTAAAGGAAGGCTAACATTGGGCAGGCATGGAGTTCAGGAGTGTGTCTAAGTCCCTGTGTTGGCTTCCTAGCACCACAAAAGAAAAGTAACCCCTTACCCTTCCATTTCTTGAGAGATTAAAATGAAATTTAAAATGATTTTCAAGCTGTCTCAATGGAAAGACTAGAAACTGAGTGGCAGTGCAAGGGGACTTTCTATATGCCAAGAGGGAAAAAGCCACCAACCTAAGTTAACACTATTTTGATGTTTTAATTTTACATTTAGCATGCATACACATGTGGAGGTCAGAGGACAGTTTACAGGAGTCAGTCCTTTCCTTCCACAGTGTGGGTCCCAGGGACTGAACTCAGGTTGGCAAGCTTGGTGGCAAGTGCCTTGATCCACTGAATCATTCCAACAGCCCATTATAAAATATTACTTTAGGGGCTGCAGAGATGGCTCAGCAGGTAAGAGCACTGGCTGCTCTTCCAGAAGACTTGGGTTCGATTCCCAGCACCAACATGGTTCACAACTGTGTGCTAACTCCAGTTTCAAGGAATTCAGTTATGCCTTCCTCTGCCTTTCACAGACACCAGGGATGCAGGTGGTAGACATACATGCAGGCAAAACACTCAGACACAAGAAATAAAGATAAGTAAAATACTGTTTTAGAATGAGATACACATTATTTACCACATTAAGAGAATAAAAACAGAAAGCTCATGACAATCCAGAAAACAGCAGAAAAGCATCTCACAAAATTCTAATTCCTCCACCTTTAAAACTCCAGGAAAAGTAGAACTTACAAGGAACTTCCTCAACATGAAACAGGATACCTCAAAAAAACTAGCATTCAACCCCTAAAATTGGAAACAAAACATGGATATAAGTTGGCTCAGCACTTATGAACACTTGCTCCTCATGCAGACTAGCGTTCTGTTCCCAGCACCAATACGGCAGGCCATAACTAGTTGTAACTTCATCTCCAGAACACCTGACATCCTCTTCTGCCCTCTGAGGGCACTGCACATATACAGCACACATATATACATGCACATAGAAGTAAAAAAAAAAGTTAAAAAAAAAACCCAAAATTTAAAGATATGGGTATCTACATCTCTCCAATGCAATAAGGCAAGAAAAAGAAATAAACTAATAAGGTTGTAAAAGAAGCAAAATAAAGAGAATAAATCCAAACCGAAAGAATACAAGAAATTTAAAAGCACAAAATAAGAAACTAACAGAAAGCTAAATGAAAAGACAAATATAATTTCATAATATTAACAACTACAATACATGTGGTGGCCCTTTTTGAGGTGCTAGCAACTGAACCCAAGACCCAGTGTACTACTGAGCTCCGTCTTAGGTGATCTATGACATCTAAATGGAATAAATGCACCTGCTTTTTAAAAAATGACTGTATGCTGGGTTTAATGCATGCACCCACAACACCAACTACTTAGTAATCTCAGGTTGTGTGAAACCAATCTGGGCAACACAGCAAGATCTTGTGTCAAAAAAAAATGTCAAAAGAGAACTAGAAAGATGGCTCAGCGGTTAAGAGCACTGGCTGCTCTTCCAGAGGACCCAGGTTTGATTCCCAGCATCCACATGGCAGCTCACAACTGTCTGTAACTCCAATTCCAGGGGACTCTGGGTTTTAAGGGTACTATATGCACGTGATGCACAGAAATACATGCAGGCAAAACACCCATATATATAAAAATAAATAACTTTTTAAACATGAAAAGATGGGGGTGAGATACAGTTAAGCTGGTAGAGTACTTGCTACCATGCACAACCATGCACAGGCCCTGGGTTCAACCCTCAACCCTGCATCACTCCAGATGGAGTCGGGCACACCTGTAATCCTAGCACTTGGGAGGCAGCTACAAAAGAATCACAAGTCCTTGGCTACATTCAGCATTCAAAACTAGCTGGGGGGGTGGGGAAGAGGGATAGTTAAAATGTTTACAAAACTTTAAGCTCCCTCAGAACTTTTGCCAGTGTGGAGGAAAATAAAAAAGAACTTAAAAAAAACAAAAAACAAAAAACAGCTTGTGCTGTATGAGACCCTATCTTAAAATAAGTTTTTAAACTGGCCAGTGTTCATCCCAGCATTGTGGAGGGGGCAGAGATAGGTGGATCTCTGAGTTCGAGACCAGGCTGGTCTACAGAAGGAATTCCAGAACAGCCAGGGCTACACAGAGAAACTCTGTCTCAAAAAAACAAAACAAAACAAAAATTTTTAAAAATAATTAATAAAAATTAACATAATGAAAAACTTAAATACAATATCTCTAAATCAAGCATAGTGAAGCACACCTTTAAACCCAGCTCTCAAGACTCAGAGGCAGGTGGAGCTCTGTGAATTTGAGGCCAGCCAGGGCTATATAGTGAGACCCTCTCTCAAAAAAAAAAAAGACATCTATAAACTATAAGGACAAGTAATGGTTATTCCTAGTGACCATGTGGCGTTTCTGGGACACCTGGCAGTCCCATGCATGTCCCCAAGAACGTCTTACAAATTTCTGAAGAGCAGGAGGAAAGGGTACAAGGACCTCACCGCCACCCTTCTGATGTCAGCAGCTTTGGGTTCACAGCAGAGAAGGACACAGCGGTGACAACTGTTGTGGGATAATCTTTTTACATGCTGTAAAGCTGTGTCTCTGCCTGAGACACCTTCTGATTGGTTTAATAAAAGCTGAATTAGCTAGGCAGGAGAGGATAGGCAGGACCTCTGGGCAGAGAAAAGAACTGGGAAGAGTAATCTAGGCGCTTGGATTTCCTCAGCTGACTCAAAGCAAGTCAGATGTGCCATATTCTGGGAAGGTAAAAGCCACGTGGCAGAATGTAGCTTTAAAAAAATGGGTTAATTAGGTTGTAAGAGCTAGTTGAAGAAAAGCCTAAGCTAAAGGCTTTCATAGCTTAATTAGCTTTCATAATTAATAATAAGTCTCAGTGTCATTATTGGGGGACTGGCGGTCCCAAAGAAGGCCCGACAAGACCTACGACAGACAACTGTCTTTTTTTTTAATGTTCAAGCAGCTTTATTTTTTTTAATATTTAATTATTTATTGTGTATACAGTGTATATATGCCTGCAGGCCAGAAGGGGGCACCAGGTCTCATTACAGATGGCTGTGAGCCACCATGTGGGTGCTGGGAATTGAACTCAGGACCTCTGGAAGAGCAGTCAGTGCTCTTAACCACTGAGCCATCTCTCCAGCCCCAGACAACTGTCTTATTAACACTGTATTGAGCTAAAAAATTAAGGGCATTCATTGGAACACCCCCCAAAATGTGCCCATAAAATAATAATAAACTTTTTGAGAATACAAACAAAAGAATATACCTCAGACACAGACTAGGATGCCCATGGGATGAAAGGGGAACAAAATGGCCAAAAAAAACTGAAGTGGGGCTGGAGAGATGGCTCAGTGGTTAAGAGCATTGCCTGCTCTTCCAAAGGTCCTGAGTTCAATTCCCAGCAACCACATGGTGGCTCACAGCCATCTGTAATGAGGTCTGGTGCCCTCTTCTGGCCTGCAGGTATACATGCAGACAGAAAATTGTATACATAATAAATAAATAAATAATAAATATTTAAAAAAAGAAAATTCAAGGTTTAAAAAAAAGAAAAACTGAAGTGAACACAGATGGTGCGATCTGGACTTGTGCAAAACAGTGACAAGCTAGGAGCTACATATGACCACTACAACAACTCTAAATCTGCAGCCAAGGCCAAGGAGAAACACAATCTGATGATGTGTGGCACATCTGGGTCCTCACCAATGACAGCAGCCTATACCAAAGATGGAATAGAAACACATCCGCTCGGCTGGGAGGACACAGCCCAGCTCACTCTGCGCACATCCACACCCTGTGCCTGCATAGCACACACATAACCACAGCACAGACAGTGTGGGGCACGCTCATAACCAGGTGCCCACCCTGAGGACCGGTGGGTCAAAGCACACACCCAGAGCCAAAGCCAGATGAGGCCATTGGGCCCAGGACAAGGCTGAGTGAAACAGAACCCTTGAGGATGGGGGTGTGTGTGGCAGAATGGAATAGCTCTAGGTAAGGAGCCCTAGAACAGGGTGCCTCACACACTCTGGTTCAATGCTGAGCCCTCTGTCTTGAGAGGCCAAAGGGGCAGGGCACGTTCCAGGGGACAAACTGAGGTTCCTCACCCTCCACCTCTCCTCCTTGCACCCACCTGGCCTCGGACTCAGTACACACATCCTCACTCCACTGGACTTTCTTCAGCTCATCAGAGCAGCAATACTGGCTGGAACAGGAACCGCAGCAGAAATCAGGACAGGATTCTGGGATCAGGTCGTCTTCGCCAACAGGCCTGCATAGCTCACCATGGGCTGAAGCAGAGAAACAAGCCTGTTCCCTTTGTCCCATGGGTCAGGTCTCATCCACACCCCAGCCAATGATAGTGATTTCCCCAGTGCAGCTACCAGGCAAGCTTTAGGCCACCCCAGGAAACCAGCCACCTACCAAGCCTCTGCCCTCTCCTGGAGGCCACACCAAGGTGCATTAAAAGATGCCCTCCGTCCCTTAGCAGTCCCTTGATTTCCTGGTAGAAAATTGACTTGTAAGTCTGAAGGTACTACTTGCTGCTTCAGAATCCCCCTTGATTAAGACTCAAAACAGAGTGTCAACTGCAAAGGCCCTAGGCGATTCCCCTTTCCACTTCAACTGACACCATTCTGGCCTGTCCCCCACCTGCGGACTCCACTCCACCTTCAAGGCCTCATTCCTGGCCACCTCCCAGAAGCTGCTAAGCCCAGAAGGTGAACAAAAACACATCCGCAGGCACAGGACTGTCCAATATTTAATCCTTATTACCTCCATAGCAGCCTCACCTGCTGGGCACAAATGCAGAGAGAGAGAGAGAGAGAGAGAGAGACAGAGAGAGAGGTGAGAGGTGGGAAGGAGGGAGGGAGAGAGGCCTGAATCTCATAGAGCACCACTACCAGCAGGCTGGATCCTAACCCCTGCACAAGTATCCATAAAGCACTCATCCCTAGGATAGGCATACAGCAGGTATTAGGACATTTTTGTGCTCTCAGTGGCAAAGCTCTCAGCCTAAGGGCAAGTGGTACCCTTGCAAATCTCAACAAACAACGTCATGCTTAGAGATGTGGGGAAGGGCACAGGGCTTTGGCTACTCAAAAGTTTTGCAACACTCCAGGAAGATGCCACACACATGTCCCTAGGTGTCATCAGGCTACACTAGCAGACCTGGAGCCCACACACAGGAGACCCCCCCACATGCAACCCAGAGCGTCAAGTTTCATCAGATGCTATCTGTGGACAATCGCTCAAGCATCGGTCTGGATGCGGTCCTGGTCTAGCACATGGACCACTGTCGAAAGGCTCAGCCAGAGCAGTGGAGCATGCACCCTGGGGCTGTCAGGAGAAGCCCCGAGGGCAGAGGTACTAGGAGACTCTGAGAAAGGGTAACTCGGAGGTAAGAAAGGCTGCATTTTTGTTGTTTTGTTTTGTTAGCACCATGCAGAACCTTGCTCCGTGCAAAACTGTAAAATGGGTATTTCTGACCCTTGCAGGCCCAGTTCAGCCCCTGGCCACCGGAAAGTGAGTACAGCCACAGCCACAAGCCAGGCTGTGCCTGAGTCAGGCTGAACAGCCTACACACCAGTGAGATTCTCTTTTAGGGCAGGGTCTCGCTATGTAGCCCTGGCTGGCCTGGAAACTCACAACCTAGACCAGACTGGCCTCAAATTCACAGGGATCCTCCTGCCTCTGCCTTTGGAGTGCTGAGACTAAATACAAGCATCATCCACACCCGTGGATCTTTCAGGCTGGGTCCTAGGTACAAATGCTGTTCTGAACTCCAGACACAGAGCTAGGCGTTCTAGACTGGAGACCCATCCTCCCACAGGCTCACTCCAGGGGTAGGCTGACTCTGGGTGCAGGACTCTTCCTTCTCAGCTTCCCATCCCAGGTCCTCCAAACTCATGTCAGCTTTCAGGAAACACAGTTCCTTTCCTCTAGGAAGTCAGCAATCCCACGGAATCATTAGCTTCCCAAATGGCTGGGCTAGGAGCTGTTCCAATTCCCATCCCAATAGGTCCCCAGCCTACCCTGCCAACCTGAGTCACTCCTCTGGGATGACAAGGGAAAGCGGTGTTTCCTCCCCACAAGAGGCCAGCCTCAGGGCCCAGCTTCTCCAGGAAAACAAGGGCTGTAGAGGCAGCGGATGGAGGGCTGCCAGCCAGGAAGCAGGCTGCAAGGGACATCCTCTGCAGGAGGGGCCAGGCCGCCTGAGGTCCTACCTGGAGTTAACCCCAGGCAGAGAATCCTGCTCTAGCCCCTGGAACATGTAGGGCCTACCCACTATGAAGGACACAACAAAGGTGGCTGTTTTCCGGGACAGTATCAGTTCAGGAGGGTAGGGGGTGACAGGATGAAGTCAGTGATGGGGTTTGCAGACGCCCCCTCTGTTATCAGGGGCCAAGTCGAAGCACTCCAGGGCTGGTGCTGTCTGACTCGGTCCATAGACAACTAGGGGAAGTGTCTGACCCGACCCAGTCCCTGGGCAGCGCACACCGCTCCCTCCTCCCAGGCTCACCACCCGGAGGCGGCGGCAGCAACAACAGCAGCAGCAACAGGGTCCGCGGAGCGGGCGCCGGGTCAGCCATGGCGAGACAGACGGACGGAAGGACAGAAGGACCAAGCACAGGGCCGCGGTGCCGCGGCAACCTCAACGACCCAAGCCGCCCTAGCCTCCTTGCCCCGCCCCGGCCGGTTCCCGGAACCCCCGCCCCAGAGGAGGAGGTGAGAGGGAGGAGGTGGGAGGGAAGGGAAGCGGCCACCCCTCCTAGCCTGGCCGCTGCTCTCCCGCCCCCAGTCGGCGAAAACTGGAGAAGGGTTTCCCAGGATTGGTACACCCAAGTTGCTTTCTGCTCATCGGAAACTTTTGTGGGGAGACCCCCGTTATAGCTGACTTAAGGGCTGGGACAGGATCTCCGTGGCAACGTTATTCCAACACTGAGTGCCAGCTGTGTGCAGCTGGTATACTCGTCCCAACTTTGCCTTCAGGGAAGCTGCGATTTTCTTGCTGGCTGGAGCCTCACACAGATTCACCTGAGGACCATGAGGAGTGAGGCGGGGGGATAGTACTCAACAGATTCACGTTCCTTCTAGTAGATTTCCAGGACCTCAGTCTGAGAACAGCCCTGAGATGACACCTCCATACCCCCCTAACTCCCCCAACCCCCCCAACACACACACCAATACCCCACCCACCCCCCAACACCCCACGCCCCGGGACCCAGGCCCCCAGCCCAGGAAGCTGCTCACTCTTGCCCAGGGGCCTATCCTGAGGGTAAGCGCTAACAGCTCTCAGGGCACATACAGGCCACCTCCTGACAAAGCTCTGACGGGCTGCCTCTTCCCCTCAGTGTGGGGCAAAGTTCCTAGTGCGGCCTGGAAAGGGAGGTATGGTGTTCTTGTACTGCCCAGCACCTGGAACAGTTAGTATTTTCTCCTCAAGGCTGGACCCACAAACCGTCTGCGAGTGGACCACTTGAGACAGTATGTACTCAGCGCTATGCAACGATCAAGCCCTAAAGAGAGTCTGGGAGGGCTCCAGCAATTATCCTGCCTATAGGATTGGAGGGAGCCAGAAAAGGAAGCAACATAAGCCCATAAGGCAGAACTAGTTCCTCCTGGTCAAGAAGCTGAAATCTCTAAACTATGAGGCATGTAAAAGAGTTAATCTGGTTGGCCAGGTCACGGGATTACCCTGGCAGCGAGGCAGGGCCACCCCTAGGAAGACAGGTTCACCTTAAGCTATGCTAAAGGATGGGTCGACTAAATATCCCTTTAATGAAATACTATACCTTTCCTTCCCAGAATTCCTGGCCACCAAGTTCCTACAAGCTGTCGTGAGGTTCTGCTGAGCCTGCTTTGTTTTGTCCTTTTGGATGCTTGTCAGAACATATGTATGCTGTTGCTAACACTTGGGCTTCCTCTAAAGCTCTTCCCTCCATGCTGGTTTAACTCAAAGGGAATGGTGGTTTTTCCTTCTCTTCATCCCCGTTCTTCAGATGCAGAAGGGGCTTTGTTTGTTTTTGATAAGGATCTCACTATGTAGACCTCACAGAGATCCACCTGCTTCTGCCTCCCCAGTGCTGGGATCAAAGGTGTGCGCTACCACACTCAGCCAGGTTTTGCTTTTAAGCTATAATAAATTTGTCTTCTTTGGATAAACTTGGACTTTTCTTGACTATCCAACTTTTCCTGCCTTTTAATTCTTAAGTTGGCGAAAAAAATGAACCTATTCCTGCATGCCTGGATGGCATCACCAACTCAATTAGGATAACTGTTCCAGGGCTGGAGGTGGCTCAGCAGTTAAAAGCACTAGTTGCTCTTGTGGAGGAGCTGGGTTAACTCCCAGCATCCACATGGTGGCTCACAGCCATCTGTAGCTCCATTGCCAAGGGATCCCATGCCCTCTTCTGACCTCTGTGGTCACCAGGTGCATACGTGGTACATATACATATGTGGAGGCAAACACTCATACACATAAATGTAAAAAAAATGTAGTTTGTAGCTGCGAACTGCACATGGGCCTGGCAAGTCATAACAACAGCCAGCAATGCTCAGATGGGGGAGCTGGGTGTGGTAAGTGCTAGTCCACTAGCCCGAGGGGCCTTGTTCTCACCCAGCACTTGAGCCCCTTTCATCCCTTTTGGATGATGGTGAGTCAAACACCCCTTCCTCGCATCCATTGCACCTAGAGCAAGGGCTTTTGCTGCAGGCCCAGTTGGTGCAGCCAATGAGCTGCACCCCCAACCATGTCAGTGTGGTAGGAGGGAAGGGAAATAGCCAGGCGGATATCCATAGGCTTGGAGGTCAAGACAAGACCCCGCTTCATTCATCTTTGGACCCCACCTCCTGTGTCTCAGATAATCTCGACAGAAGAGGAAATATCCCACTTGCTCCTCCTCAGACTCTGAAGACCCAGCGGTTAATCAGCAGCGTAACCCCCTCTGTAATAGCCCTGCCAATAATACCCTTCTATGAAAACAGCAAGACGTTCCCTTGCCCAGGTCTCCCTGGAGAAAGTCCTGTGTCGCAACCTCATGGGATCTGCCAGAAGATGGAGAGAAACGTGGTACACCTGAAGCCATGTTCACTCAGTGAAGACCTGGGTGAAGACTCCTGCAGCCAAGCCAAGCCTGACCACCTGCTCAGCACCCAGGGCCAATGATGGAGTCAAGAACCAACTCCCACAAGTAGTCCACTTGAACGCCATGACACTCTTGCTCCTGCCACCCACAAATGTAAAAAGAGAGAGAGAGAGAGAGAGAGAGAGAGAGAGATGTTGAAGATGGAAAGCACAGCTGTCCCTTCAGTGAGGTCCTTCCTTGACACTATTGTTTACAGGCACCCTCTGCGAAGTCCATTTTCTGGCTTCTCAGAAAGCTTCTCCTTCCTCAATGTCCCCCTTTCAGATTCCCGCTAACATCCCAAACCTGCTCATCCCAGACATCTTTGGGGGACCCCCCTCCTCCGGCAGCTGCTCCAACACTGCTCTTACTCAGCCTGCCTTCTTTCTTGACTCAAAGAGCATAGCCTTTTCTCCTCCTCCTCCATCTCCCTCCAGGCAGTTGCCGAGATTCCCAGCTTGCCTTTTTTTTTTAAAAAAAAAAATTTATTTATTTATTATCTATACAATATTCTGTCTGTGTGTATGTCTGCAGCCAGAAGAGGGCACCAGATCTCATTACAGATGGTTGTGAGCCACCATGTTGTTGCCCGGAATTGAACTCAGGACCTTTGGAAGAGTAGGCAATGCTCTTAACCACTGGGCCATCTCTCCAGCCCCCCAGCTTGCCTTTTCCTTCACACAAATTAAAAGTCTTCTAGTTACCTTCTCATGCCCCCCACCTTTTATTTAAATCTAGGAGGCCAGCTGGGTGGTGGTGGTACACACCTTTGACTCCAGCACTCAGGAAGCAGAGGCAGGTGGATCTCTGTGAGTTCAAGGCCTGGTCTACAAAGCAAGTTCCAGGACAGGCTCCAAAGCGACACAGAGAAACCCTGTCTCAAAAAACAAACAACAACAACAGCAAAAAATCTAGGCAGCTGAAAGTCTGCAGAAAGAGCTTTGTGTTCCTGCCAGACTGGAGTCACCTACTCTAAGATAAAATGGTTCAGGATCTACAGCCTTCTTAACATTTCCCTCGGAGACTGGGATATTGCTTAGTGGCAGAGCTGTGAGAGGCCTGGGTCCATGTCTTCCAGAAAGAGCGAAGGAGGATGCAGGTAAAGGGACATTTGCCTTCAGACCTGGGAACTCCCACAGTTGTCCTCTAACACCCCCCCCCATGTACACACAAATAAGTTGTTTTTTGGGGGGGTCTTTTTGTTTGGTTTGGTTTATTAGAAAGAGCATGTGACCAATTTTTAGGGTTTTAGGCTAAAATTAATCATTAAAGTCAGAACAGATTTACTCTATGTGGCCATGCTGGGAATAGGAACAAATAAAGAAGGCCAAGGACCACCACCCCCAAATCCATTTTCAGTACCAAAGAGAGGTTTTGGGTTAAAGAGAGGGCAAAAGGAGCGGAGTCCAGTGCAAGCTGTTGTCCCTGCCCAAGTCTGTCTGGCAAGGTGCTATGGCAAGTTGTCAGAAAGAACTGAGAGAACTCCCTCCTCTGGCCAGGACCAGGCTTCACTCAGCCCATGAGATTCTTGGGAAACTGCAGTTTTTTGAGGTCCATTGTTCCAGCAGTTTGACAGGCAGATAGGAGGGACACAAGTGTCACTTAGACTAGCTTTCTTCCTGCCAGTACTGCGGGGGAAGGGAGGGAGAGAGGAGGAAGGGGGAGAAAGGAGGGAGGGGGGAAAGAAAGAAGGAATCTAAAAAACCCCACTCCTCCTGAATCTGACCCTTTATAGTCTTTACGATAAGGTAGTTCCTGAGTCCTGTGGCCACGCTAATTAATCGTAGAACCTGTGGAGGCGGGTGTGGGTACCCAAGATTCACAGCCAACCACTGTGACTTTGCCCTTGAAACCTGAACTGGGGACAGTCCTGGAGGACTAAGTCTGAGTAAGGATTGAGTTACTAGATACCCAGATGATGTTAGAACAGGGCACTGGTTATTAATGCCACAGACAAGTAATCACAAAATCCAGAACAGATTTGCTCTGTGTGGCCATGTTGGGATTAGGGACAAAGAAAGAAAGAAGTCCAGGGACCACCCCATGCCCCAAATCCATCTTAAGGGTATCAAAGAAGAGGATTTGGGTTAAACAGAGGGCAAACGCGCAATCTTGTGCTAGAAAGGACATCACACCTTGGGAGGCCAGGCCAGTGATGAACACAGGAAGACTTTAGACTCAGAGTGGCTGAGAGGTCCGGATATGATGTCTGGTGGTCGCTTTTCAGTGGGGCCACAGCTTAAAGAATGAACAAGGTCAGATTCTTAGCCACAGAATCAAGGCACAAAACAAAAACGTGCTCCAGCCCTCGGGAAGAGTCTTCTTTCAGTGAGAGCATGTGCTCCTACAGAGGAGCCTGGATTGCTTCCCAGAATTCCCATCAGGCAGCTCCAAACGCCTGTGACTCCAGTGCCAGGGGATCTGTGGCCTCGAGCCTTAGAAGGCACCGTGCATGCACACAGTCCACATGGCTACACATGGAAGCACTCCCACATACACATAGAAATAAATGAACCTTTCAAAAACTACCTTATCTTTAACTATGAACACAGAGTGTATGCCACCTGTGCACAGGTGAGCTGGATTTACAGGCAGTTCTGAAATATCAAGTGTGCTGGGAATTGAACTCAGGTCTTCCACAAGAATACTATGTGCTCTAAATCACTGAGCCATCTTTCCAGCCCCTCAGTAATTATTTTAAAATTATAAGACCTCTGGCTATAGTTCACTGATAACAGACATTAATGAGGTTCCTGTGGAACCTGATGCAACAACCCAGGTGAGGATGGCCGCAATGTGGACAATGCATCACTGCATCGGGTTTGGCTTCTTTGTGGTGTTGGGTATCTATCTGAGGCCTTGTGTTAGGCACGTGCTTTATTTTGCATATATTTAGAAAACAGCACCAAGACTGGCTGACACGGAGAGGACAGCATGTGAGAAGACCGTGAATGCAGAGGAGTGGCCATCTTCTATGTTCACGGGGATGCCTGGGTGTGGAAATTGGGAATAAGGCGGCAGCAATTTAGTGTGAATGAAATTTGAGGGACAGCATGAATGTAAATAAAGAAAAACAATGAAGTCCCAGGAAGAGCCCTAAGCACTCCACTCTGTGCTTGGTTAAGACCCTGCGTTATAGCCAGGCAGTGGTGTACACCTTTAACCCCAGCACTTGGGAGGCAGAGGCAGGTGGATCTCTGAGTTCAAGAGCAGCCTGTTCTACAAAGCAAGTTCCAGGACAGCCAGGGCTACACAGTAAAACCCTATCTCGAAAAAAACAAAACCAACCAAACAAACAAAAACAAGAGAGACAGACCCTGGGTTAGAGAGATAGATGGCTCAGTGGTTAAGAGCACTTGCTGCTCTTCCAGAGGACCTGGGTTCAATTCCCAGCACTCACATGGCAGCTCACAACTATCTGTAACTTTAGTTCCGGAGGATCCAATGCCCGCTTCTGGCCTCTGTGGGGGACCAGGCATGCAGGTAGGCAAGCACCCATACATACACATAAAGTAATTAAATTTTAAAAATTAAAAAAGAGAGAAAGAATCTATTGATAGATATGGTGGCCCCCATAGGCTCTTATATTTGAATGCCTGGTCATCAGGGAGTGGTACTGTTTGAGAGGGATTAAGAGGTGTGGCCTAATTAGGAAGAAGTGTGTCACTGGGAGGTGGGCTTTGAGGTTTCAAAAGCCCAAGCCAGCCAGTGACTCTCTCTTCCCGCTGCTGCTAAGGATCCAGATGTAGAGTTCACAACAACTTCTTCAGCACCATGTCTGCCTGCACACCACCATGCTCCCACCATGATAATGAACTAACCTCTGAAACCGTAAGTCAGCCCCGATGAAATGCTTTCTTTTATAAGAGTTGTCATGGTCATGGTGTCTCTTCACAGCGATAGAATACTAAGACAGAGATTCTCCTGCCTCTGCCTCCAGCGGGCTGAGATTACAGATATGTCCCACCACACCTGGTAGTTTTCAAGGGGGGAACATCTGGGCAGAAGCTGACTGAAGGATTCCAATACACACACACTGTCTTAGGGTTTCTATTGCTGTGAAGAGACACCATGGCCACGGCAACTCTTATAAAGGAAAAACATTTAATATGGGTGGCTTACATTTTCAGAGATTTAGTCTATTATTGACATGGTGGCATGTAGGTAGACATAGTGCTGGAGACATAGACGGAGCTGAGACTTGCAGGCAACAGGAAATGGTCGGAGATATTGGGTGGTGCCTAGAGCATATGTGAGACTTCAAAGCCTCCACAGTGGCAAACTCCTCCCAACAAGGCTACACCTCCTTCTAGTGTCATTCCCTTTGGGGGTCATTTTCAAACCACCACACACACCTATGAGAAAGCCTGCACAAGGTGACAGCAGAGCTGGCAAAGACCACCACACACACACACACACACACACACACACACACAGAAAGAGAGAGAGAGATAGCACTACAAAATACCACCTCAAATTACATTCTTAAAAAAGTATTTATTGCAAAGAATGCTGGACATAGTGCAATGTACAACTGAAATCCAAAACCATATGTTCTCGGGAAAGCAGGACAAGGTCGGTGATTCTGCCCTTGAAACATCTCAGCTAAAAGCTGGCAGCCAGTCTGTGTGCTGCACGGAGGCCACTTCCTGGTGCATGAGGGAGGGGCCGTTGAAGCACATGCCCTGCTCCACTGACATCCTTCTGCCCCAACCCTAGGCTCTTACCTCAGAGTCCAACAATTCCCATCTTCCTGGGCACAGAGGAGAAAGGCTTTGGTGGTCTTCGCCTCAAACGGCACCCAGCTATATATTCACAGCTGCTGACCACAGGGTCTGCTCTGGCTAGCAAGTGTGTGGAGATAACATGACAACATCACTCAGAGTCTGAGACAGGGGAGCAAAGGGTGCAGGCCACACATCCCAAAGGCAGTGGTATGGTCTTCTAGCTCCAAGCTAGGGCTTGGAGGTCTGATGAGTCCAGGAGAGTCATGCCCCAAGACCCAGCCACAGCAGCTGAGAGACACTGGCTGGGGATAAGGGCACTGAGTTCTCCGAGGCAGGTAGCATCTGCATGTATTTCTTTATACAGCCCAGGACTGGCAGGGCAGGCAGGACAGGCAGAGGTGGGCTGCTCTGCCACATTCAGGCCTGGAAATGCTCTTGGATGCAGGGCCTGGCTTCCCCATGGCTGCCGTGTGCTAGCAGAGCACCGGTTACTGCTATAGGCAGCTTCCAGCCTGCTCGTCATTCCGCTGGTCAGCTGAAACATGGAGCCTGACCTTGCTGCCTGGACCCACGAGAACTCAGGGCACGAGAGGCACCAGGCTTCATAAGGCTGTTTTCGCTAGGCTTAAGTTGTTTGTGCATCAAAGCTGGAGTGGGTCTGGGGGCTCCTCCCGTGGCTGGGACTGCCTGCCTCTGTGTTTTGTCCTCTCCCTCCTCAGTCCTATAGGTAGAGGCCAACGAATAAGACAGTCTGACAGGACTACCAGGTCTGAGCCATTTATGACAAAGGTATGTCCCGGTCACCAGTGTTCTGTCCTGTGTGGATACTGACAGCAACAGCCAGGCAGGGGAGACCAGCTTCCATGAGCACTTTGGTGCCTGGCCATCGCACGGTCCCCCGGGGGAGAACTTAGAACAAGGCAGCCTGAGTTGCAGTTATCCCACATTTCAGTGCACGACTTGGTAGACATAGGAAGGGCACCCACAAATGCTGCCTTCCACACTTGTCCAGTGTCAAACACCAAAAAGAACATGCTGTCCCCATGAGCACCTACAGATATGGGTGACAGTTCTGTGCCACTCTCCGTTCCAGGCAGGGAAGGAGCGTACACTAAGGTCCCACGAAGATCTGGCCTCTGGCTTCGAGGGTGGCTACAGAGAGGACAGCAGAGCTCTCCAGTGGTCACCTGGCCCGTTTCAGGCAGCTGGGCCACAGTGGGGGTGTTCTAGTGAGACTTCTGTCTCATGTCACATTTAAGGTTGCATACTTCACGAGGCAGCGAGCGGGCTGCTTGAGAGCTGTTGCAGAGGGACCAGCAGCGGGGCACAATGCCCAGAGAACTCAGCAGCAGCTCAGCAGCCATCCCTAGCCCTGCTGCTCATTGTCAACAAGGAGGCAGGTGGGCTAGGCTGAGAGTTCTGAGTGTTGCTAGGCACCCATGGCTTCAGGAGTGCTCCTGTGTGGTGACATCATCAGTACAGCAAACACCAAGTAGGCCTGGAGTGACCCCCGGGGTGAACCCTCTGCAGAAGTCAGGGCCTGCCAGGGCTCCTGGATGAGACGTGGTCACTGGTGAGCAGGGACTGTGACAAGGGCTTCCTCTGAAGGCCTGGAGATGTCTACATTCTGCACAACAAAGACAAAGAATGTCCACCCTGCTCAGGGGACACCTCACTCCTGCTGTCCTGATCACTGTGGCTAGGATAGATACCCACCTTGCCTCAGGATCCCCAGGTGAAAGACCCTAATCTGCCGGAAGTCTGAAGTACCACGTGCTGGTTCTCAGATGACAAGTGTGGGGTGAGGCTGCTACCTCCTCCAGGCGCCACTGCAAGTGGGTCAGGTGCTGCCCCAAGCAAGGCTACTCTACCTGAGGACTGGCCAGCTGACGAGGCTCAGTCCCTGGGTGTCCCTCTTTCCTGGCTCTAGTGGCCTATGGACATCTAGTCTGTACCATGGCTTAGCTCCTCAGGACTGAGTCACAGGACCCCCTGAAGCCCCTGAAGCTCTCTCTGTGAATGACCTCCACAAAGTCATAAGGTCCAGTTCCATCCTTGGGTATCTCAGACCTGAGGAATGGAGGGGCTTGAGACTTCCCTAAGTTCCATGAGGCTGTCCTGTGAGCCCTCAACAGCTTCCTTTGATTCCAGAAGCTGCAGGACTAGGTCAGGAGTGGTAGCCCTGTGCAGCATACCATAGCCATACCTTCAGGGACAGACACGTGTTCCTCTTGGCCTATGCTGAGCTCACAGACCAGCCCCAGGTAGATTCCTACTTTGAGGTATGGTTGGTTTGCTATTGTTTTGTCTTTTGAGAGAAGGTCTCATGTAGCCCGTGTTGCTCTCAAACTCACTATATAGCTGAGAATGACCTTAACTTCAGATTCTCCTGCCTCCATATGCTGGGATTCTAGGCATCTGTCACTATACACTGTTGGGATCAAATTCAAGGCTCTGTGTGAGATAGGCAAGCATTCTACCATCTCAGCCACAATGCCAGGGCCATGCTACTTTTTAAAGTTCAAAGGTGCCCCGTTACAAAGGCTCGCGTGATGCCTGGATGGACTGGTAAGGGAGGCCAGAATCCCCACCTGCCGTGGGTGGGCATCTAGCCTCTCCCTCTACTCGGACCAGCATCTGGTCCAGATCCATGGCAGAGCTGCTGAGTTTGTGAGGTCTTAGAACTGGGAGCCAAACACACCCAGCTCCAGGCCCCTCCCCAGGGCTGACCTTGGGAAGCACCTAACTACCCAGGCCACAGCCCCAGCTTGGCCACCAGGGAACAAAAGAAAACAGCCTTGGGAAGATTCACCCTCACCTTAGCCTGGCCCTGACCCAACTGGGAATCCTGAAGATAGAGAGAGTCCGGGCACCCCCAGGGGGGCATGTCCACCACCCCAGCAGTGAGCCCAGCGCTACCTGAGGCCTGTCTCGGTGCGTGTTCACAGCTGCCACATTCAGGAATATGGACTCCACTTTACAACCTGCCGAAGGAAGAGGCCAATGTCGTTTCCACACAGAGGGCAGCCAGAGCCACAGCGGCAAAAGCTACGCTGAGGAGGAGGCCAGAGCGTACAGAGCTCAGCTTTACCCCGTCCATCCTTTCCCAGACAGCTCAGTAAGCCCAGGAGGAGGGAGGAGTAATTCCAGCTCCCCTGAAGCTTCAGTCTCCACAAGCACGTCCCAGGAGAGTGGACTGTGACCTGAGCCAGTGCAGTAAGAGGCGGGGGAGACACAAATGTCCTGCCTCCAGAACATTCTAAGGCTAAGGAAAGATCAAAGATCACTCAGGAGGCTTCCTATGGTCACAGGAACTTTTGTTCATTTGAGACAGGGTCTCATTTTGTAGCTCAGGCTGGCCTTGAACTCACTATGTAGCCAAGGCTAGCCTCAAACTCTTGGCAATCTTCCTACCTCAGCCTCCTGATTACAAGCACAAGCTACCATAATTGAATACACAAAGTTTTCTATAAACTAAAAAGCAAACTAAGTGCACGATTAGAAAGAATTCCAGCACTGGTGAGGATGGGGTGGGAAGGAACTGAGACAGGAAGTTTCTGAGCAAAAACCTGCCTCAAAGCAATGAAAGAAGAAAAATGGAGAAAGGGAATTGGGAAAGGCAGTGTGTCGGGGAGAGTGGGTATGAATGAGGCCCGATGGAAAGAAGAGATCTGTGGACCATCCTAGAACCCTACAGACAGTCAAGGTCAACACAGGACGCCCCCTTACCGTAGGCCACAGGTGTGAGCTTCAGGACTGTGTGCAAGGGACATTTGAGGTAGGGCAGCTCTTCTGTGGACAAAGAAGGACAGGGCTCACATGCCATGCATGCCCAGATGTCCCCATGTCATGCACACAGCCCACCAGCCCAGCCAAGGCCCCTCACCAGCTGCCTTATCAAGGAAGTAGGCCAGGAGGCAGCGCATCACAGCCTGGTGGCAAATGACCAGCACATTCTCCTGTCTCTCCAGCTCCATAATGACAGGCTCCAGTCGCTGCACCAGGTCTTCATAGGACTGCAAAGGCAACAAAAGGTGTCCTTCAGGCCCGGCTCCAGGGGTACGAACGGAGTCAGGAGTTGTTCTAGCTAGACTTACGTCAACTTCACATATCAACTAGAGTTGTCTGAAAGGAGGTGTGGTGGTTTGAATGAAAATGGCCCCCACAGGCTCATAGGGACTGGCACTATAAGGAGTTGTGGCCTTGCTGGAGTCAGTGTGACCTTGTAGGAGGAAGTGTGTCACTGGGGGTGAGCTCTGAGGTTTCAAATGCTCAAGTCAGGCCCAATGTCACCCTCTCTTCCAGCTGCCTATGGATCCAGATGCAGACTCTCAGCTACCTCTCTACCTGCATGCTGCCATGTTTCCTGCCATAATGGACTAAACTTCTGAACTTTAAGCCAGTCCCAGTTGAATGTTTTTCTTTATAAGAGTTGCTGTGGTCATGGTGTCTCTTCACAGCAAGAGAAACTCTAAGACAGGAGGTTACCTCGATTGAGAAAATCCCTCCATAAGATCCTGCTGTAGGACATTTTCTTAACTAGTGATTGATGGGAGAGGGCACAGCACATTGTGGGTGGTGCTGGGATGGTGGGCCTGGGTTCTGTAACAAAGCAGGCTGAGCAATCCATGGGAAGCGAACCAGTAGGCAGCACCCCTCCAAGCCTCTGCATCAGCTCCTGCCTCCAGGTTCCTGCCCTGTTTGAGTTCTGTCCTGACTTCCTTCTGTGAAGAACTTTAATGTGGAGGTGTAAGCCAAACAAAGCCTTTCCTCCCCAACTTTCTTTTGGCCACTGGGTTTCATCCCAGCAATCAAAACCCTACTAAGACAGGTGTGCTAGGCAATGGGCCACCCGCTGACTATGCTAGAGGTTGTGTTGAAGCTCCCTCCGGCCTAGTTCCTGAGGGAATGGAGTGGGCAGCTTCCCTTGGAGGGCTGGCTGCTTTAGTGAGATGCCTAACCTGGACAGGCACTGGGGACAATCTGGGAAGGGGGCCACCTTCTCCTTCCAGGGCTGAGTCCTGGTAGGACCAAGAGAGCTAGGCCTCAGACATATCCCAAAAGGTTACTATCAGGTCCCACAGAAACTCAGGATAAATGGCTATCTGTGGTGCCTATTAGCATACTGAAGCAATGCCAGCCTTCAGGCTCCCTCAGTATCAGAAGTACCTATGGCTCTTCTCACCCAACCCCAACCCTAAACTTCTCCAGTTCATGGGCTTCCCTCCCCCCAGCTTCTCATTCCCTTGTAACCCCACTATTTTGGGAATGTGCTCTCTTGGTTCCCTCTCTTGGTCTTGTCTCTGTCCCTCCTTCCCCCTCTCCTCTCACGGCCAGGTCTAGTCTGCTGGACATGTTAAATCTACAACTTTCTCTGCTCTGGACTCTTCCAGATGCCTCTGGCTGTTCTCTCCCTCATAGTTAGATAAGAACTTTCCTTTTAACCATACCTTGGAGTAGCCCTCAGTTTACATAGCTACCTCATGCCATCCCTGGGGCCCTCTGCAGCCTTCACTACAGGATTCAGTAGCGGGAAGCTGTGACTGGCGGAGAGGCCCTCCCTCCCTAGAGTCTGACAAACGGCAGGGACCTGAGGTCCCCAGAAACAACCTCGTGGTTGTCTGCTTGCCTGTTCCCTCCCTCATTGTTGCAGTAACGGGGACCTTGTATCTCTGCTGGCCCCTGGGGCGACCCCAGCTCCATCTTAACCCAAGAATTAGGTATGGGGAGTAGGGGCAGGTCCATCTCTCTACAGTTATCCATTTTTCAAAATAAACCCCCAGCAGAGTCTGCCCTCATTGTGACTGAGCAGTGGCACCAACGCCTGACCTGTGCGGACCTCCAGCAGTTCTGGTACAATCCTTTGTTGCTTGTGGAAGGATATATGTTCAATGATTAGCTGTATGCATGTGGAGGCTTTGAGGTCAACCTCAGATGTCATTTATTTATTTATTATTTAAGGTACTGTCTACCTTATTTTTTGAGACAGGGTCTCTCATTGGCCTGGAGCAGAGTAGAGAAGGCTGCCTAGTTAGCAAGTCCTGAGGACTGGCCTGCCTCCATCTCCTCAGTTACCGGGATTACAGGTATCCACACTTCACCGGGTGGTTTTGTTTTTAACCTGGGCTCTGGGGACCAAGCTTAGGGCCTCATGTTTGCGAGGCAGACAAGTGACTGCACTGGATGGTTCTGAACTTGAACTCTGCCTCACAGAACAAGATGAGAATTATTCATGCCACCCAGAGCTACATGAGACACACATGCATCTCAGGGCCATATCTGGTCACCATCCCGGGGCACCTCCCTCAAGCAGCTCCTCAGGCAGAGTGGTCCTTACTTTCTGACCTTTGCCTGGAATGTCCAGGGACTCTCTGAGGGAAGGTGACAGTGTGATCACCTTGGCCAATCTCTTTGGAGAAGGTGTCCATGGATCTGGAGGCAGGGTTAGGGTTGGCACATGGAGTCCTGGGAAGGATAGGATCACCTTGTAACAGGGGAAGGTGTCTAAAGAAAGGCTAAAGGTTGAGGGCAGAGAGAAGGGTGGAAAATACCCTTCTCTGGAGTGAGGCCTGGCCACTGAGCGCACTCTGGAAAAGGCTGATGGTTCCCTGAAAAAGGAGCTGGCCTGGGCATCCCAGGAGACCATGGCTAATCTAGAAGTCCCAGAAAAGCCGACTCCAACAGACAGCGACACTAAGCTCAGGCTTTGCCCTTGCCAGGTCTGCACCCTTAGAAAGGAAGAAACAAAGACAGAGAGGCATCCGACCTGGCTAATCCCTGCTCTCTGTAGCACCGTCCTCCCACCGCCCGAGGAAGAACAAAGGTCTGGGAGACAGAGCTGGGAACTGATGGAGAAGAAACCCACACCTCGGCTGCCGGCCCTACGGTCAAGCCTCTGAGGCACTGCCAGGCAGGCATCAGGCACTGCAACTAAGACCCCAGGCTCCACTTACCTCACCCTTTGGGTAGCGGTAGCGGTACTTGTCCTGATCCCGCAGGGCAAACTCCAGTGGATAGTGATCCTGGATCTCTTCGTAGGTCATCTCCTCACAGACACCCTAGGAAGACACAGCAGCCATCACAACCCATGCCAGGCTGAAAAGACCAACCTGGGGTTGGAGGGGAAGACGGGGGAGACCAGCATTTCCTGGGCCAAGCGACCACTCTAAGCACAAAGCTTACGCTGTGTGGAAAAGCAGACCTTCTCTGGACATTGAGTGTGCTGGTAGCCACAGCTGTATGAAGCTTTCAGAATCATCCTTACCTCTCCTTCACACAACTATCCAGGGAATGATATAGGACTTAGCACGAATTGGGTCTTTTCCTTAGTCTTTAATTTTTTGTTTGTTTTTTGTTCTTTGAGACAGGTTCTCTATATACAGCCCTGACCTGTAAACCAGGCTGGCCTCAAACTCAGAGATCTGTTGTTGGTTTTCATTCTTCTGGCTTTTTGGGAGACCCGCCATCCAGCTCACACACACACAATTACTTATTATGAGTACCTATGATTACTTATAAATGCCCGGGATTAGCTTGGCTTGTTTCTTGCTGCTTTTCTTAAATTATCCCATCTACCTTCTGCCTCTGAGCTTTTTCCTTTTCTTCTGTATATCTTACTTTCACTCTCACTCCACAGCTGGATGTGCAGCTGGCCCCTGGCAACCTTCTCTCCTTGTTCTTGTTCCTTCTCCTATTTATTCTCTATGCCCGCCAGCCCCACCTATCCATTCTCCTGCCTTGCTATTAGTCGATCAGCTCTTTATTAGAACATCAGGTGTTTTAGACAGGCAAAGTAACACAGCTTCACAGAGTTAAACAAATGCAACATAAACAAAAGTAATACACCTTAAAACAATATTCCCAACAGAGATCCACCTGCCTCTGCCTCCTGAGTGCTGGGATTAAAGTCATGTGCCACTCCACTGACTTAAAATCTTTTTATTGCATTTATTTGCTTGTTTGTTTGTTAGCTTATTGTATGTGTGTGCCCATGTGCTCATGACATGGCATGATTCTAGAGGTCAGAGGACAACTTGCAGGAGTCAGTTCTCACCACAGGAACAGAGCCCAGTTCTCAGGCTTGTCAGCAAGTGCCCTTCTCCTCCCACCGAGGCATCTTGCTGGTCCTTAATTCTTGTCAATTATGGAAGTGCTAAGTATGAGTAGAAACTGTTGTGGGAATTGTAATGACAAAAAATCATTTGTGTCCCTGAGGGAGAGACCAGGCCACAGTGAACAAGAGAAAGACAGAGAGAGAGAGAGAGAGAGAAAGACAAAAAGAACACAAACATACAGGATCTTATACAAATGTCAAAACAAGCCAAGCTGAGCACACCAGGAGGTGAATCATGCCTACAGGGAGCTGAAGGTCAAGGCTGAGGTCAGCCTAACCTACACTAGACTCTGTCTCAAAAAACAATGTGGGGTGGAGAGGAGGCCCAGCAGTTGAGAGAGCACCCTGCTCTTGCAGAGGATCTTGGTTCAATTCCAGCACTCGCTGCAGGCACCTCACGACTGCCTGTAACTCCAGCTCTAGGAGATCCCATCCCAAGGCCCTCACAGGCACCCAGACTCCACTGCACATGTGCACACACTCATGCACACACACACACACTCTCCCCCCATACACACAATTAAAACCACAACGCGCACACACACACACTCTCTCTCTCTCTCTCTCTCTCTCTCTCACACACACACACACACACTCTCCCCCCCATACACACAATTAAAACCACAACGCACACACACACACACACACTCTCTCTCTCTCTCTCTCTCTCTCTCACACACACACACACACACACACAATTAAAACCACAACAAAGGAGCTACAGAGACTGCTCAATGGTTAAGAATGCTTGCTGCTTTTCCAGAGGACCCAAGTTCAGCTCCCAGAAACCATGTTGGGTGGGTCACAGTCACCTGTAACTTAAGCTCCAGAGGACCCAATGCCCTCTTTGGGTCTCTGTGGGCACCACACACCCACACAAATTAAATAAAACACTGCCAAGCAGACAAGACAGGTGATGGAAAGTACCGAAAAGCTATTTAAGGCCCAGAGAGGCAGTGAAGACTCAAGCATTTCATGAAGTACCTCCACCCGAGTGAGCCATCGCTATGGGGCCCTAAGAACTGAGACATGTTCTGATACCAGGAAGTGAAGCTCTGTTGTAATAAGTCCCTAAGAATGTGGAAGTGGTTACTGAGGCAGGAAGAATGTTTTAGGTTGACTTGAAGCACCTGTTGGTAACAATGTAAATGTTAAAGGGCATTGTGGGAAGGCTTAGAGGGAAGTAGGCCGGGTAAAGAAAGCCCTGGTCAGGCTGGAAAGATGGCTCAGTCCGAAAAGCCTGTGCTGACTCTTGTGAATCTGAGTTTGGATCCCCAACACATGTAAAAAGCTAATGTGGCCACACACATCTGTCATCCCAACACTGGGCAGGCAAAGGCAGGAGAAGAATCCTTGGAGGACCAGGTCCAGTGAGAGACCCTGTCTCAAAAAAGTCAGGTGGTGGTGCACGCCGCCTTTAATCCTAGCACTTGGGAGGCAAAGGCAGGCAGATCTCTGTGAGCTAGAGGCTAGCCTGGTCTACAGAGTGAGTTCTAGGACAGCCACAACTGTTTCACAGAGACACCCTGTCTCAGAAAACCAAGAGAGAGAGAGAGAGAGAGAGAGAGAGAGAGAGAGAGAGAGAAGTCAGATGAACAGTGACTGAAGAACATGTGGTGTTGGTGTTGGCATTGACCTCTGGGCTCATGTGCACCCATAAGCACATGTGCACAACACCCAGGAACACAGATACAACATGTGCACACAAATGCACACACACACACGCACACATGTGTGAGCCTGCGCCTTTGTTATTAGCATCACCATAACCAGGCTGTTGATGTAACTGTGAGTTTAGCCCATTGTGGCAGCAAACACTTCTTGCAATCTCAATATTCAGGAGGCTGAAGGAGGATCCTGAGATCCCAGGGCAGCCTGAGTGACAGAGCAAGAACCTGCTTCAACAGGAAAAAAGAGAGAAATGTGGATGCTGGGGTGTTTCTGTGAAGCCCCAGAAGGAATCAAGCTGGTCATAAAAAACTAGAGACAAAATGGTCTGTTCTGAAGAGGCAGAGAACTTGGCTGCACTAGTCTAGCATTGGAGCCCTCTTTTGGCCTCTGAACATGGTACACATGCAGTCAAGCAGGTGCACACATACATGTGTAAAGAAAAATACATAAGATGTTGGCTCAGTGAGTAAAGCACCTGCTGGACAGGAATGGGGACTGGAGTTGAGATCCCCAGAACCCACTTAATGTCAGGCAGGCACATGGCCTGTCATCCATCCATGCACATCCCAGCACATGGGAGCCGGACACAGGAGGTCCCTGGAACAAGCCAGCTGGTTAGACTAGCCAAGCTGTCAAGCTTTGGGTTCAGTGAGAGACTCTGCCTCAAAATATAAGGTGGAGAGTAACTGAGTGTCAACCTCTGGCCTCCCCAAGCACATGCAAACATGCAAACACACATGAATGCAAACTACACATACAAAAAGTTGAGAAAACAGTCAAAGTACAAAGCATATAGAAATGCATTTCAGATTAAAAAAAAAAAAAAAAAAGAATGAGCCAAACGACTGCAACCCTGAGAGAAAGCAGGCAAAGCCCAGGCTGCAGCAGCTCACCGCTCAGAGGCATTTCCTGAACTGCAGAGCACAACAGAGAAGAGAAAGAAAAGACAAAACCAGAGAAAAATTCAAATCCCTAGAGCTTCAAAGGGCACCCTCTGAGATCAAGGGCTCACTGCTGCCCCCTGCCTGTCAGTCTGGAGAAAGGCCATTCTATGTGCACTTCTGCGATGGACAGGGACTGAAAAATGCATCGCATCAACTTTCCTGCAAGAGGAACAAACAGACCTAGATCACTGAGCCCAGTGACCTGAAGCCTTCTACTGTGCAGAGGTGATTCAAAGGACGATGGATGGGCCTACGGCTGGGCAAAGGAGTCACCAGACGCCTGGGGTGATAAAGGGGAAAACATCACTCTGAGGGCTCCAGCCACAAAGCAACAATCAGTCAGGCTTTCCAAACCAGAAAGAAAAAGCAGAAGTGAAACTGAACTTAAAAACACAAACAGCAATAGAGACTACCCACACAAAAGCTCAGAGAGAAACAGCAGAAACCTCACCACACCCTCAGACAGACCAACCAGGGGCACAGTGGATAAGACTATTTGCTGTACACGCAGGGAGGCCTGAGTTCGAATCCTCAGCACCCATGTAAAAGCTAGGCAAGGCCACATACACCTGCAATCCCAGTGCTGTGGGGCAGAGACTGAAGGATCACTGGGCTTGCTGGCTGCCAGCTCATTCAGTGAAATACTGTCTCAAGGGGAGAAGGCAGAGGGCGATGGAGCAGGATACCCAACTTCCTCCTCTAGCCTCGGGTGCCTATGTGCACACAAATATGCATACACTACAAACACACACACCTCAAAGACACACACCCCACACAAACACACACACACACACACACTGAGCTCATGCACAGAAGATTAAAAAACAAAACAAGCCAGGCGGTTGTAGCACATGCCTTTAACCCCAGCACTCAGAAGGCAGAGGCAGATCTCTGTGAGTTTGAGGCCTCCCAAGTGCTGGGATTAAAGATGTGCGTCACCACACTCAGCTGAAACAGCAACCTTAAAGAGGTGCTAGGGGGCTGACAAGATGACTCAGTAGATAAAGGTACTTGCCACCAAGTCTGGTGACATGAGCTCAGTCCCCAGGCCCCACATGGTGGAAGCAGAGAACTGACTCCAGCAAGCTGTCCTCTGACCTCCACATGTACCGTGGCACACGTCACAGACCCCCCAAGGAAAAATACATAAATAAATTTAAAATTTAAAAACACACAAACAAGGGCTGGACAGATGGCTCCAAGGTTAAGAGCACTAGCTGTTCTTCCAAAGGACTCAGATTCAGTTCCCAGCACCTACATGGCAGCTCACAACTGTCTGTAACTCCAGTTCCAGGGGATTTGACATACTCATACAGACAGGCAAAACCCTAATGTACATTAAATAAATAAAATTTAAAATCAAAAACTTTAAAGGAGATGCTGGGCCGAGTGTAGCAGTGCACATCTTCAATCCCAGCACTCGGGAGACTGAGGCAGGTGAATCTCTTGAGTTTGAGGCCAGCCTAATCTACATAGACAGTTACAGGACAGCCAGGGCTACACAGAGAAACCTTATCTCGGGGTGGGAGGGCGAGTGATGCCAACTGGGCCATCTCATGTGCGCCTCCAGATTCCTCATCCCTCTCCCTTGCTCTTAGCACAGGGAGACCATTCTGGACTACACCTACTAAGCCATGAGGGATGAGACCACAGGAAGTGAGTGGGTCACTCCCACGCTGGGGGCCTGGGCCATCCTATCTCACAGGCTGCCCCTTCCTCCTGCTCTCCTCTGGACGGTGACAGCAATGGTCCTGACTGTGAGGAGGTCGGCTCCTATGCCAGTGAGGCTGCAGTAATCATCAGTTGAGAAGCAGACTGTTCTCAAGTGGTGGCTGGGTGACTGATTCTCCTGAGCCACTTTCAGAACTAGAGAGGAGCCAGTGACCAGACCACTAGCTTGACCAACCAAGACTTCCTGTTCTGGCAGCTGTGCAAACCCCAATCCCTTTTCTCTCGTTTATTTCCCCTTTATACGGAATCTCAGACTTCCTCTCAGTCTGTGAAGATGAACCGCGGGATCAGTGACCACTGCATCCGTCCATCTCAACAGAGGCCACACTGACTGCATCTCCTTTCTGCCATCGGCCATGTCTCTGATTGTCACACTGGACTGGGTGGAGTGGCCCCTAGAGCCAGAGCTTTTGCCCTAAAACTCCAAGAACAAGCAGGAACGAGAATCTGTTTCTTTTTGTGGACCACAAATTCATATCACTAAGTTTTTCTTTTTAGTCCAGGGTCTCGTGTAGCCCAAGATGGCCTCAAGCTGTAGCCAAGGTTGACCTTGGACTTCTGTCCCTCCTCCCAAGTGCAGGAATTACAGGTGCATGCCACTGTGACCAGTTTCTGCACAGCTGTGGATTCCTCCAGGGCTTCCCGCATGTTAGGCAAGCATTCTACTAATTCGGAGTTATGACAAATTATCTTATATTAGAAAGATCAAAATATGCACAGCAAACAGGAAAATATAAAGACAAAAAAGAAATGTGAGAAAAACAAACAATCATAATTATAGTCTAACAACACTCAACTATTACTTTATGATGACCAAGTTCACAAAAAAAAAACCCTAAGGTTGCAGAGAATTTGAAGGGTATAATTATAGATTACTGAAATTGATGCATTATACATACACACTTTTCTTGTGAAAATTTCAGTCACATAGAGCATCAGAGACAACAGTAAAATGGCACCTTGCCCGTTCCTCCTAGCCATGACTAGTAACAGCACAGCGAGTGTCTTTCAGCTAAAGTGGTAACTGCTTCCTTCCCCACTGCCTAACCAACTGGATGACTGAAGAAAATGGTGGCCTGACTCTCAGGAGGGCGAGAGGAACAGAAAGTGAGAAGGCAGACACAGTAAAGGCTTGGCGGCAGAACCCTGCAGTGACCCCCGTGAGTGAGTCAGGCCTCTTCTCTGAGATCCTTGTGAGCAGGGTCCGAGACCTGCTTCTCAGCCAACAGAGCATGGCAGAGGCAACAAGCCGTCAACCACATGGTCACATTGTATTGTAAGATTCCAATTTATTGACTAAAGAGACAGGCTCCTTCTTACTGACTGAAGAAATAAGTTGCCAAATTCTAAGAGGTCCATATGGAAGGAACTATGGTGGCCTGTAGGACTTAGGTTCTGGCAAGCAGCAGCTAGGAGAATAGCAGGCCCTCACCCCATAGCCTTGAGGAGATGATCGAGGTAACAAGCATGCGGGCTTGAAGGAGACCCCAAGTCTCAGCAGAGACACTTCCCAGCTGATGCTGTCATCGCAAAGAACCCAGCCACACCTGCCAGACTGTGAACCACAGCAGCAATGAGGTCATAAGTCTGTGCCTGAAGTAGCTTATGTGAGATTCCTCTGGAAGGCTCTCTTCTGGCCTCCATGGACAACCACACACAGCATACACTCACACAGACATACACACATGTAAAAATAAAAATTCTTTAAAATGCACAAAAGAACACAGAGCCCTCCCTAAGCTCAGAAAAGATGGGAAATCCATCAAATTCCTATTCTAGTATCAGATAATTCAGGTTTCTGTACTCTACCTGTCAGGTTCAAGAAAACCCCACCCCACCACCCCATCTCTGGTCTCCTCCACGCCTTTTTCTTTTCTTTTCTTTTCTTTCTTTCTTTCTTTCTTTCTTTCTTTCTTTCTTTCTTTCTTTCTTTCTTCCTTCCTTCCTTCCTTCTTTCCTTCCCTCCTTTCTTTCTTTCTTCCTTTTTTTGTGTTGTTGTTTGTTTGTTTGTTTTACCAAGACAGGGTTTCTCTGTGTAACAGCCCTGGCTGTTCTGGAACTCACAGAGATCCACCTGCCTCTGCTGGGATTAAAGGCATGCACCACTACTGCCCGGCTTTAAATTGGTTCTCTCTTTATAGCCCAGGTTGGTCTGAAGCACATTACATCTTCCTGCCTCAGCACCACAAGTCACAAGTTTACAAGTGTGAGTCATTGTGCCTGGTGCTAATGACTAAATTTTAAAGGTTTCTTAATGAAGACATGATTCTGTTAATGAGAACAATGAGTCATTAATTTATTTCCAGCAATAAAATAGAAATGAAATATTATGCTTGAATTTGCTTTAAAATAGCTCAGTAGAAAAAGAGATGATGGTGTAGTCAGAAGACCAAGGGCAGCTGAGCGTGTCGCACCTCCCGTGCGGAAGCGGGCCATGTGGCAATGACACTGAGCTCTGAGCCTCCATCTGTCTGCCACGTACTATTTATCCTTCGACTTCTGACTTGTTATACATTTAGGAAACTTATTTCTTTAAAACTGAAAGTAGGACCAGTGAGGTGGCTCAGCAGGTAAAGGTGCTTGTCACCAAGGCCCTACATAGGTGGGAAAAATAACCAATCCCTGTAGGCTGTCCTCTGACCTCCGGGAGAGCAACTGGCACCAACTTGCAGACACACAAACACAAAACAAACTGATAATTTTTTGAACCTCAGAAGTATGACTATCGAGATTATTCTCCAGATCATACTAAGCACAGATTAAGGTTTTCCCTGACCCAGAGGCAGGCAGGGGAGGAGGGGACAGTAATTACCGCGTCGATCTCGTTGAGGACCTTCCACTGCTCATAAGGCACACTCAGTGCCTCCGCTGTCTGGATCGTCCTCTTCATCTGGCTTGTCCAGACCTTCAGGTCCTTGATGTTCTGGTCACTGATGAACTCAGCCAGGTGTTTGGCAAACTGAAACACATCATGACATATTCAGCCCCACAGGGCCTGTGGGTTCTGTCCAACCTCAGGAAATAGCTTAAAAACCTCACTAACTTCCCAATGATGCCAACACCCAAGTGCTGTTCTGCGCATTCTCCCCAGGCCCCAAGAGCAATCCCATAATTGTCATGTTCCCCCATCTTGATCCACTGTCCCAAGGCCATGTGACCTCTTCTGAGTCCCAATCCCTTCCTGGACTGTGTCAAGACCTTTAACAGCACAGTTTGGACTCAACTCACTGTCATGGTCATGTGACCCTTGGGACTCAGGCCGTGTGACCCAGGACTCAGGCCGCTCTAATGGTCCTGTGACCCGGGACTCAGGCCACTGTAACGGTCGTATGCTCAGTTGGTATCTGCTCAGTGCATTTGCTTAGTGCCTCATCACCTTCCCTACAGTCTAGACTAAATAAAGGCTGTGCACCTCAGCTGCACATTGACTACAGAAGCCCCACTACACAGTCTATATCCATTCTGTCACCCAATGGTACCAATGCACACAACACGCACACACACACACACTGACCTCCCTGCCCCGGGAAGACAGTCCAGGATCCCCACCAATCCGGCCCTTGAGGTTGAGTTCACTCTCCCCATGCCGGCAGAGGTAGATGGAGCGGGGTGTCACGTGGATGTTCATGAGGTAATAAACAATGCGACTCTGGATGTGGTCAGCCACACGGTTCACCACATAGCTCTGGCCCACGTCCATGATCTTGATGTAGGACAGATCCCTTGCCAGAGAGAAGGTAGAGAGAACTGTGAGGGCGGCTGGGCCCTTGGGAGCGCATCAGCAGCCACAGGGACCAGCTCTAAAACCTGCAACTCTCACACTGGATCTGATCACAACACACAGGACTGTGAGCTAGTGTGCAAGTGATGGGGGTGAGGAAGCAGTGACACACCAGTGACACACACACAATCACTGTGAGACTTTAAAGGTGACATCCGGAGAGGTGGTCAGTCAAATCACATCAAGACTTGCAGTGCTGCCTGTGGGTTCCCAGACCCCTTCTTGCCTCCCTCTGAGCTCTGAAAGCTGAACCAAGACAGCTTTTCCTAGGTCTGACCCGGTAGCTGGCTAACACTCCACTCCCCCAGGTTCCTGGTCAGCTTTCCTTCCCCGGGTGAGCCTCTCCCGGGGATACAGCACAGTCGAGGTCACCTATGTGCCGAGGAGCGGCCATCCTCCTAAGGAATCCAGTGGCTGAGACATACAGGAGGATGGGCTGGGACAGCAGCGACAAACCCAACTTGGCCGCTTCCC
>PVIU01009245.1:72500-77564 GCA_004026605.1 Ondatra zibethicus
CTCACACATTCCCCAGCTCTGCCCGGTCACACACTTCATAGGACTGCAGGGTCACCACTCTGGAAGACTTTCCTCACCTGGCCTCAGCTGCTTTCTGGAATAGTAACTATGGGCAGGGCAGGGCAGGGCAGGGAGGGCAGGGCAGGGCAGGGAGGGCAGGGCAGGGCAGGGCAGGGCTCCCCGCACCAGGAGACCGGTCATATTTATGAAAGACAGATATGCTGCTGGCCCTAACTTCTAGAAGGAAGAACTGCGGAGTTAAATACACACCCAGGGGGAACGGGGGGCCACATCTCCTTCAGCACAGCTTCTCCCTCTGGCTGGCACCCTCGGGCATCCAGGGGCACAGCCACCCCACCCTGCTTCCCTTCCAGGTGCCTGAGGAGCAAACTCTCATGGGCTGTTTCTAGGGTGTCACACTCACCGCCACGTGTCCCCCCTCCTCACTGAGGAACTTCCGGACATCACAGAGGGCTGCCAGGGCACACTGCCTTCAGGAGAGAAGACAAAGTCAGTCTAGCGTCCAGCCATTAGCCCTACCGCAGACAGGCCTGCAGGCTACCTGAGGGACCCAAGTGCACATGGTATGTAGAGGTACACAAGGGTGGCATGGGTGTGACTCTGAGTAACGCACAAGCAAGAATGAGCCCACATGTGCACACAGCGCACACACTCTCACAGACAGTGTGACTAAATGTGTTCAGGGGTTATGTACGTAATTGAACACACCCATGTATACTTATGGTCTGTAGGCTTATGTGTATGTAAATGTGTGCATACATGTGAGGTTATATGTCCATGGTATACATAGAGAGCTCATGGATAGTAAGAAAACAGAACAGGAATGTGCCTGATGGGATGTGTGCATGTGCCTTTACATATGCATACCTGATTGTGACATACTTGCTTATACCTTCCTTTTGTCTAGTTTCATGTATATGAATATGGTCTAGCTTTTGAGACCTCAATAATGTGTGTGTGTAGCTAGGCATCTCGGAAACACAGCCCTTTCTTCCCAAGCTTCTCATTTTTAAGACTCTGGTCCCACCACACGCAGTGACAAATGTCTGAAAATCCCAGCACTTGGAAGGTGGAGACAAGAGGAAAAGATGTTCAAGTCACTCTTGGCTATGGAGCAAGTTCATGGCCAGCCTGAGCTATATCATGCCATCTATTTCAAAACAAAACAAAATAGACAAAACTTCCTTCTGTTTCTGGGCTGGGGGTGCTGAATGATGGAAAGTTGTTGTTGTTGTTGTTTGGTTTGTTTAATGGATTCTTGGTTCTTGGTCTTTTGAGGCATGGACTCATGCTGCCCAGGCTGGCTTTGTGCTGTGTGATGGCTGCTGGCCTTGAACTCCTGATCCTCCTGCCTTCACCTCCCAAGTACTGGGACTGCAGGCATGGACTACCAAACTCAGCTGTGATGGACACTTCTTAGTGGTAAAGACTCAGGCTCAAAATTACTCAGCTACTTCAAACGTGAAGTAGCCTGCACAGAAGGTGTGAGACTCCCGGACTCTTTGAGCCTCGGTTCCCTTACCTATAAAATGGGGACAATGGATATCAGACATCAAGCACACAGCAGAGTCAAGTATCAGTACAACTCCTAGCTTCTAGTCTCACCTAAATGTCAGACTCCCTTTTTGGGTGCCTCAGCCTCGTCCCACCCCTATGATGCAAGAGCAAAGGAAGCAAGTTCAAGTATACAATGGGGTGCTCCTGCCCCCTCGTGACCATAGAGGGGAGAAGTAGCTGCACAGTGGCCTCTACCTGGGGCTGGCTTAATTTGAGGAAGTCAGGAGAGCTAGCGCAGCCTCTGGTACTGTCCTACCAACATGGTGAGGCCAGAGCCAGTCTGTGCCACCTCAGGCTGGCAAGAGGCATGTGGCAGTTAGCTTTAATCGTCAACTCGACATAATCTTAGAATCACCTGGGAAGAGGCTCAAGGACAGGCCACCCAGGTCAGGTGGGCCTGTGTGTGAGGAATTTTATTTTTAAGACTTGTTTATTTATGTGCAACGGTGCTTTGCCTGCATTTATGTCTGTGTGAGGGCGCCAGGTCTCCTAGAACTGGAGTTATGGACAGCTGTGAGCCACCACATGGGTGCCGGGAATTGAACCCATTTCCTCTGGAAGAGCATCCAGTGCTCTTAACCAGTAAGCCATCTCTTCAGCCTCTGGATTTTACTTTAATTGGCTTGACTGAAGTGGGGAGGCCCACCGTGAACATATGGGTGACACTTTCACGGCCGGGTCCCTGAACTGTGCGCCTGAGTGAGAAAGCAGGCGGGCAGGTAAGCACCCACATATTTACTTTCTCTGTTTGGCACGGTAGGTGTGACTAGCTGTTTCAAGTTTCTGCCTTGACTTCCCTCCATGGACTATAATCTGGTCCAACAAACCAAACAAACACTTCTCCCCTAAGCGTTCTGTCGGGTGTTTTGTCTGGTGATTTATCACAGCAGCTGAAGTGAAAACAGGATAAGGCTTTTGTTGTTGTTGTTGTTGTTGTTGCTGCTGCTGCTGTTGTTTTGAGACGGGGTCTCACATTAGCCCTGGCTGTCCTGGAACTCACTATGAAGACCAGGCTGGCCTTGAACTAACAGAGACCTGTCTGCATCTGTCTCCCAACCAATGAGATTAAAGGCGTGTGTTACCACCGCCCCCACCCCAGCAGGACAGGGCTCTTGACCGCCCCACCAACACCTTCTCAAAAAGTTCAAGTCCGAATGGGGAGGGAACAGCGAACACATGAAAATTTCTATCTCATGAGTGTCAACTACTCACTCCACAGCATCCAAGCCATGCTAAACTAAAACTAAGGTGCATACCAAGCACAAAACAAGCATATTCCCATACTCATGAGAGTGCCTCTCCTGGGGCAGAAGAGGAACTAACATGCATCCTCTACAGTAGCCTGGAGAAGACAAAAGCAAGACCTCCAAGCCATACAATGGCCCCTGACATGCCCTGGCTAACCCTCTTCCCTCCCTGAAGCTCCACCCTCCCTTCCCACAGAATGTCCTTACCAAAGGAGGGATGAGACAGCCATCAGGAGGCTACACACAACTTCCCCCTAAACCCAACATATGCCAACCTTTCTACAACCTGAGAGGTTAAGAAGCCAGCCTAGAGCTGGATGTGGTGGCGCACGCCTTTAATCCCAGCACTCCAGAGACAGAGGCAAGCTGATCTCTGAGTTCAACAACAGCCAGAGCAACATAGTGAGGTCCTATCTCAAAAAATTAAAAAAAAGAAAAAGAAAAATCAAAGATGCCAACCCCTTCAGTCTGCAGCATCTAGCCAGCCCTGTCAGTCACACAGCATGGAGCCAGCCCTGTCAGTCACACAGCATGGAGCCAGCCCTGTCAGTCACACAGCATGGAGCCAGCCCTGTCAGTCACACAGCATGGAGCCAGCCCTGTCAGTCGCACAGCATGGAGCCAGCCCTGTCAGTCACACAGCATCAGACTGAGCTGCTGGAGCTCAGCAGTAGCTTGTGCACTCGCCAGTAACCAGGCTCCAGAGGTAGCGAGGAGGGGTGCTTCTTAGCAAATGGGTGGTAACTTATCAAGCCTCTCTACAGCAATGCCCCACCCCAACCCTCGCCACACTTACTTCCTTATTTTTAGGCCTTCCTCATTCTCTGGGAGGAAAAATTCAAACGATTTGTATGTTTTTACCATGTCCCGGCGATACTGGCCAACGTTGAATTCTAGGGGGAGAAAAGGCTTAACTTTCACAGGACAGCAACCCTACCAACCCCTGCCCAGGTCCCCCTCCCCAGGCCCTGCCACCATCCTCCCTTTATAGTCCTCCCACAATTCCACTGGAGCCTCACCCCGAGTAGGCACACCAATCCAGTTGAGGTACCGGGTAAGTTTCTTAGAAATGTAGGTCTTGCCCCTGGCTGGTAGGCCCACCATGACGATGAGCGTCGGGCAGTTGGTCATGCAAACTGGAAGGCAAGCAGCACCGGGAGGGTTAATCTGGACTGTCACCTTGATGGGATCTAGAATCACCACGGAAACAAATCTCTGTCTATGAGGGAGTTCCCATTAGGGTAACTGAGATAGGAGACCATCTTAAATTTGGGCAGCTCCATTCCCTGGGCTGGGGTCCTGGACTGCAAAAAAAAGGGGGGGGCGGAGAGAGCAAGAAGAGCGGAGCCCCGGGGAAGCAAGGTCAACAGCTACCTCAGGCACACAGGTATAAGTAAGGTGACGCAACCAGCCAGGCCAGCAGCTCAACACTCTAGGGAGCTGCCCACTACCTAGAGGACAGCAAAGCCGATGCCTGCCTCCCTCACCCAAAACTCCATTCCCTAATCTCCCCTATCTCCATATGTTGTGACAGCTGCACTGTGGCCTCCCTTGAAGCTCTCTTTCTCTTCAAAGCTCCGCCTTAAAGTTTTCCCTTCGGCAGGGACCTCCTTTCCCAAGGGCACCTCCATGTGTCCCTGGGGCATTTTCACCCCTCACTTGGCCACCTTAGGAAGGACTGCTAGCTCTGGACTGATACTGATTATTTTTTTAAAATATTTATTTATTTATTTATTATGTATACAATATTCTGTCTGTGTGTATGCCTGAAGGCCAGAAGAGGGCACCAGACCCCATTACAGATGGTTGTGAGCCACCATGTGGTTGCTGGGAATTGAACTCAGGACCTTTGGAAGAGCAGGAAGTGCTCTTAAACCTCTGAGCCATCTCTCCAGCCCCCTGATACTGATTATTTAGAGTAGTTATTATGTGTGACTGTCCTCCAAGCCAAGCAGCCACCGACTATGCCCCTTTGCGAAAGCCTTATCCTGGCTAGGTTTGCTGACTGCTTATGTCCCCTCATGGAGGGGTGCGTAGGGTCTCGAGGCCCTCCCCTGAGAATCCAGCTGCTTTCTACCCTGCGGGATGCGCCCACACCCGTGTACGTAACCCCTGACTTATGTTCTGGAAGGAAGTCCAATAAACTCATTGGCTCTTCAGAGGGAACTTCTGTAGAATTGTGCGCTAGTTTGTCATTGGGACCTTGGGAGGAGGGGTAGACCTTGTTTATACCCCCCCC
>PVIU01009246.1:0-77592 GCA_004026605.1 Ondatra zibethicus
AAAAATCCTACTAAAAGAACAGCAACAGATCCAAAAACAGAGGTGGTGAGGAAATGGAGCTAAAGTGCCCAGCCCATCCTTATGTATCATTAAAGAAAATTGATAGATCATATGACTTCACAAACTGATGATCTGCAAGGATTTATTACAGAGAAGTTTCATCTTGTTACTCATATCTTAATAGATCATAGTTCCTAGCAGTGCCACACTTTCTGCATTTGAAGTTCCACATGTAGTAACCAAGATAATACCCTCAACTAAACCCATGTATTGAATTCATGGTAGCTAACCAAATTATTTTGAACAACATAGTCTGTAAATGGAGTTTCATGTCCTATAGGTACTCTCAAATAAACACACTGAGGCTTATATTAATGGTAAATACTCAGTCAATAGCTTAGGCTTATTATTAACTAGCTATTATGTTTTAAATTAACCCATATTCCTTATTTACACTCTACCATGTGTTGGTAGTATTAATGTCACATGTTCATCTGCTGCTCCCTCTGTGTGTGGCTGGCAACTCCAGACTCTGCCCTTCTTCCTCCCAACATTCTTCTAGTTTTACTCTCCTGCCTAATCTCATCATGTTCCGCTGTTGGCCAGTCAGCCTCTGCATTACATCAGTCACAGCATTATATTCACACAGTGTAAAGGAATATTCCCCAGCAATGGTTCAGCATGGCTGTAAATAAAACCTGAAGATAGTGAAAGAGGAAAGTTTACAGGAAGCAGACCTCAGTTAATTTCAACAATAAGCAACTGGTTTGAGCCCAAGTTAATATTCAGACTTACTAAAATAAATAGTATACCTTGAAGAATGTGTTCGTGAATATATCAATAATTCAATGAAATTATTTAAAGTTAAACACTGTAGCAGAGTCAAACTTAGAAAGTTAATTACAGCTGAATCCATTCAGAAGTGTGTAGATGCACATCTATTGTGTAGAATATAGTCACAATAGTAAACAGATGAAAACACAGCGGCATGGTGACTGTCATGGTGATTACAGAGAGCTTGACCGAGAAACTGGTAGACTAGAGAGTATTCCAGCCTAGGAATGGTAAGATGAGAGACATTTTTTTCTGGCTATGGTTTGCAGCATGTGTGCATGTGCATGTGTAATATCTGTATGATTGCATGTGGGACTATGTACACTTGTATGTTTTTAGGTGTTTTTCTTGATCCCCACTTCATATATCCTGGCAGCACCATTCATTGAACAAAGATCTTGATGATTTTGCTAATCTGGCTAGTAATCTTGTCCAAGGATTCCTGTCATTGCCTCCCCCCGACAATAGGATTTTAGACAATCACATGTACTCACATGCACTTCATGAACTCACACACACTAACATGCACTCATATGCAATCCATGCACTCACATGCACTCTATGCACTTCATACACTCACATGCATCCCATGCACTCACATCCATTCCATGCACTTCATGTACTTCATGCACTCACATGCACACCATGCACTACATGCACTCACATGCACTCCATGCACTCACATACACTAACATGCACTCATATGCACTTCATTCATTCACATGCACTCACATGCACTCCATGCACTTCATGCACTCACATGCATCCCATGCACTACATGCACTCACATGCATTCCATGCACTGCATGTACTTCATTCATTCACATGCACACCATGCACTACATGCACTCACATGTACTCCATGCACTTACATACACTAACATGCACTCACATGCACTCCATGCATTCACATGCACTCCATGCACTTCATGCACTCACATGCATCCCATGCACTACAGTCACTCACATGCATTCCATGCACTCCATGTACTTCATGCATTCACATGCACTCACATGCACTCCATGCACTCACATGCACTCCATGTACTCCATGCACTCACATGTACTCACATGCACTCCGTGCACTCACATGCACTCCATACACTCTCACATGCACTCACATGCACTCCATGCACTCACATCCACTTAAATGCACTTCATGTACTCACAAGCACATACACTCACATGCACTCACATACACATGCACTCACACACACATACACATACACTCACACACACATGCACTGACACACACATTAACTGACACATACATTCACTTACAGGCACATATACTCATATTCATATTTTCTAAAAGAAAAAAACCCCATGAGACTTTAGTATCTATGCTTTAGAAAAAGTAACTGCAGCAGTTTGTAAATGTGACCAAAGCACTGATCACTGATCATAATATACTCAGGGCCTAAGTGGTTTCTGTTTTTGGATCTCACAAATAGATCACATGTTCTCAATAATAATTTTTATATAAAATTTTATTCTGGTCCAGATTGATGTTAAATATACTTTGATGATTTAAAAGATTATAAAGCTGAATATTTGAGAAAAATAACAGAAGAATCCCTCTATACTTTACAGAGTTGAGCATACTATAGCCATGTGACTTAGGTCAGTTAAATTTTTTAAAAAAATACACAAAATTTAAAAATGCAAACAGATTTCTACTTTATGTATGCACTCTAAAAATTTTGCTTTTAATAGATTCAAATCTTCTTGTCACATTTGCTGCAATTATTTATGCTACTAATTTTGAAATAAAGTTCTAAGGAACAGTAGAACTCTTAAGAGTTTTCTTTTATTTCATTCAAGAGAAAAATAAAAACATAATCACCAGGTTCATGTTTAATTTGTATCTGATCCATCACCAGAATATGTCTCAATATCACCAAAAAAGCAGAAGTTGCAAAGCATGAAAATTCTTCAGCAGGGTGCCAGCGCTCCAGAGGTTGAAAGCTGGAAGCCTGAGTTCTAATTTCAGCTCTGCCTCCCACTGTGTGACCTGAAATAACTAAACTACTTTGCTCTGACTTTACACAAAGCCAAGCAGGCTGTGGAGCAACTTTCTTCCCCAACCATCTTATGAATAAAGTTTGTTGACATTTATTGAATAAAATGCTGTGTATAATGAAGAAGGCTTCACTAATAAATGCTTGTAAAACACTTAGCAGATGAAAATCTCTGTATTAACACACAATAAGTCATTACCCAGAAGGAGGAAAATGAGATTAGAGGCCCTTTATGCCAAAAGGGAGGGGGGTAATTCTGAGTTCCTAACATATTTCATATGTAAAGGAAAAGAAATTTTTGACAACTTTATTTAATGCTTGCCTAAGTGAAACATCAAGAGCCATCTCACAGTTCTTTGTCTTCATCCTTCTTAGATAAAGTAGACTTGTCCTCCTAATGGGTACTCACTGTAAGGTACATTCGCATAATATATTCCTTCTGCTGTGCAGGGAGAATTTCACGGCTGTAATCTCATTTTTCTTCCAATGACATTCTTGTGAGGTAAGAAGTACATGCAACATAGTAACAGATGTGACTGACCAGGGGACAGGATGGATAGATGATTAAAAATCAAGAAAGACACCAGCACAGAGAAAGTGTGAACTCTAAGTCACCTTACTTTGGAACAGCACAGAAAAGGCACAGGAAACAGTTACACACGGAGGACGGAAAGCGTGTGGGTTCATTCCCCTGTTATTTGAACCCTCTGTTTGCTTTTCTTCAAACATCACATTCCTTAACACGTACATTTAAAAAACTGCACTTTCTTGCCCTCTAAAATATATTTTATATCTACGTGTCAAAACTTTTGTCTTCATTGTTTAATACGTGAACTTCTTGAGTCTTTACTAATTAGCAGTTCTGACCATTACTGGAACTCTAAGGTTACATTGCATATATGTCTCTGCTTTACAAACACATGGCAAAAATAAATTAATTAATACAATATACATATTAAAGTTCAGACAAAGAGTTTCGTGGGTCATTGACGAATGTAAAAGTACAGAATCAGGACCAACTCTTCAAGCTGTGTGGACTCCGCAAGCGTCTGTTCCAGGGTCACATGTGTTTATGGAAGCAAATGCCATCCCTTCACAGTAATCCCTTGACACTAAAAACAGACAGATTTCAGCACTCACAGAAGAGATTTTAGAAAACAGAAAACTGGAGAAATATCCTGAGGGCATACACAATTTTTGGTTGAGAGAATCTTGATTAATTTTCTATTAATAGCAATAATTGCTGAGTTTTCAACTATTCTATAATGACATAACAATTGTTCATAAATCAGAATATAATATTTTATAATAAATTATACTATAAAATAATATTAGATTGTATCCAATGCAAGTTATGTAGGCTTGCATCCCTTTGAATACCAGATGAGAATATAAATTTGTTTTCCTGCTGATATTTTTAAAGAGCAAGTTTAAGTTGTAAACTGGACTAAGCAGAGAAAACTTGTGGTAAACCTAGAAAATTTACTTTTTCCTTTGAGGAGAATCTATACTGGAGGATGAGGACACAGGTTTCTTTCACATATGTGGCTTTGGAAAAGGACAAGGAGAGGCTCAGAGACAGAAAACAAGAATAGAGAGGAGAGGCACAGAGAACAAGAAGAGGCATCTAAAACAACGAACAGCCTTCACCCAGTACCAGCTGTATTCCATCACTGAAAACACAAGAGAAATGCCAAGCCGGGAAAGACTCTGATGATTGTGAAGATGTGCGATGCGAACGTGTCCATCATGGGAGTGGTGAAAGACTATGAGACCAACCTTAAGAGCAGCACCATGGAAGCTGCTTCAGGGAGACTTGGTGTGGATTCTGGCTCCAATTTTAACACCGAGCTAACAGATGTCATGAGCAAAGGCCATCAAGACGAGGGACATGTAAACGAAAGAGACATGCAGGCTTCTGATATGGTTTAGTAGTTGATGAAGTAGTAGTCTAATGAAGATACAGTTCAGATAATTTCTTCTGACCTACTTTCCTCCTTCACACCCTCATCTCCAACTCCTCACTTGTTAGTGGCAGGTTACAAGCCACTTAGTGACACATGGGTCTAGAAGAAAACCAGGAAAGTAGGGTTGCCTTGGAAACACAATGTGCTAGAGATGTCAGGAACACTGGGTTGGCTTGCAATGAGCTCTGCATGCCCTTGACCTCAAAGAATGAAAAACACAGACTGAGTCTTCCTCGCTACTGAAAAGTACAAATGCATATTAGGCAGAGATGGTGCCTAGGGTGCCTGCAGCTTCGTCTGCCCACAGCAGCAGTTAATTGGGTTTGGATGCTCATATTTTAATGCATTTTCAATAATAAACCTAGATTCAAAAGAAAAAGAGGACTCATAACCATAAAGAACAGCAAAGAGAGGAGGGGGGAGAAGGAGAGAGAGGAAGAAGAAGAGAAGAAGAAAGAGGAAGATGAGAAAGAAGAGAGACAAGGAGAGATTATACAACACAACACAGCAAAGGCAGAAACGGCACACCAGGTGTATGAGTGTTAGTATAAGCACTTCTTTGTGTTGGGTAATTTTTTCCACAGATGATAATAGAAAAAGTTGAAGAAAGATAACAAATGCTGTCCAGATTCAGTTTTGTAAAACATGAAATCACCAGTAAGAATTATCTTTAAACTCAGAAAATTGTATGAAGACTGAGGAGTCAAAAGGCAAAATGTAATGAATTTTCTTTTTCTTTTTTGCATTTGAGATGTCTTAATAACCTAGGTTCTTTTTTTATTTTTATTGAGCTCTACATTTTTCTCTGCTCCCCTCCCTGCCTCTCCCCTCCCCTTCAACCCTCATACCTAAAGACTTATCACTTGGTTAATAGGTAGACTCAGAGAACTGAAGCAGAAAGAAAACAGGTCATATTTAAGCGATCTTAATTTTTTGAGGGTTTTGATAAAAATGAAAATATGGAGAGGGAAAGAAATTAACCACCTTCTTTGCTGCTGTGTTAGACCAAATTAACAGCTCCCCATATGAATTCACACCTCAGTAAACTCTGCTCCTTTTCCAAGCAACAAAACATTCTTCCAGGTTCTCAGGCACAAAGAACAGCTATGTGTCAGACTATAATCAAGGTGCACCTGGACATCTTATTTGTGCCTTCAAAGCTCCAAAGTGGTGGACTTCATCTGCAGAACACAAAAGGAAGTGATCTGTGACCCAAGAAGTCAACACGAGTCTAAAACTTATCTTTTTGATCAGGTGAAGGACAGATATTGGGGGATTTGTAAAAAATTCAGAAATAAACTCGTCAGGAATTTCTTACTACAGAAACTTCTCAGGGAACCATGCAACAATCTCTCTCCTCCCCATACTACTTCCATAATTGAAACACCCAGACTGTTAGCCAAAACCTGTTTAAATACTAATGTTTTGTGTAGGTAGTAATGTTGATGTCACAACTTCTAGAAACTAGATTTAATAGGTGCTTTTGCGGTATTTATTCTCATATGGTTTCAGGCTCAGAATATGAACTGAGAGCTTAGAAATGAAGTGGCTGTTACCACCCACCTTTATTCTAAGTACAACATAGATAAATGCTTACAGGCCACAATCTCTTCATCGCATGGTTGAGCTTTATAATACATTTAAATTTCATGAGATTCATAAGTAGATTCCTTTCTTAAAATAGCACTAGGGTCTTTGGTATTTGCAGGCAGATGTATGACAAACTTACACAATGAGTGATACATGAAAGTGGGCATTTTGTAAAAGAATCCAAAAAGGTAGTACGGGCTTCATGAAGTTGGGGTCACTGTAGAGTAGAAAGTTGACTTGCCTTGTGCTTTTGGGTGAATATCGCTGGCCTTGTGAGGAAAACGGTGAGAAAGCCTGAGGATTTGGGGATGTTCTGGTGACTCAGGGAGTGACCATTGTAAACACGTGAGTAGACTGGAATGAGGGAGGCATTGCCCAGAACACTGGAGGACCATAGATGCTAAGCAAGCCTTCTTTAAAAGACTGTGTCCAGATTATGACACAGTCGACACGTGTCACATATATAACACATATGATGAGCACAGTTGACTAAGGTGTCAGTCATCATCAACAAAAGTCCCTGAGAAGAATTCAAAGACCCAAGGTGGGCAACCAGTTGAACATAGTGTGGGCACTGACACATGGGACTGGAGGTTAAATACGAAAGGCAAACTAGGGACCTTCAGGGAAATAACATAAAGAAACAGTCTCCAGCAGCCTGATTGAGCCGAAAGATAATTCTCCCAGCCCTCTGGAGGAATCATTCCCCTTAGGCCCGTGATTTGGGACTCCTGCTCTCTACGAGTGCTCAAGGTGCATATGATGTTTTCCTAAACCACCTGCTATATAACTCTGGTTCCCAAGACTGTAGCAACTAACACACTGACACTGTTTTATTCCTGATTGTAGATTTGGTCAGTGAATAACTGATCGAATATATTGATACACCTCTTGGAACCATGCAATGGAAAGAGTAGATTTTCCTGCATGTGAGTGGGACAGTGAATAAAACTTGAGTGAGGGAAAAATCAAGTTTTTATTTCAAAGATTTGGCATTGTGAAGCAAAAACACAGAGGAGATTTAGGCATGCATCATGTTAAGAAGTTTATAGATGATTAGTAGATATAAGAAGTGATATCCTTTGTGACTTTGAGTCAGAGGAATTATAAATTAAAATGGAAGAGACCTCTACATTCCTTCAAATTGGTAAGGCTTTCAAATTTCAGGACACTGAGTTATTGCAGAAAATGTGATGAACCAAGTTTTTACCCATTACCAATGAACAACAGCTTTGCAAAAGTTTGAAAACTAAAAGAAAATCTTAAATTTTTATATATGTTTATATATGGATATATCCAGGTCATGAACTGTTATCTCAGAGCATTGCTATATGTATAGAAATATGTGCATTTTATCAATCATTCACCATGGAGCTCAGAAAAAAGCATATTTCACACATCATTTGAGATTTAGAACAAGTTCGTTGACTCGCAATGACTTGAGGTCAGTCTTTCCCACCAGCCTGACTCGCAGTTTCATCTGCCCACTGCAAAGACAATCAGCCAGCCACCACATCAAGCACACACAGGACAGAGGTGGTTACAGATCACAAAAGGCTTGATTACTGCTAATGATTATTGACAGGAAATTAATCACTTTTTTGCAACAAAGTCAAAATTAGGGAATCGTCTTCCATTTCGATGATGTTATTCACTCCTCAGTGATTGTGTGCTACTTCTCGGAGTTTGATTTCCAGCTCCTCCTTCAAGCAGCTCACAAGAACCTGTGATTTCAACTCCAGGGTATAAGACATCCACTGCTATGGCCGCAGGACTCACCCACACACAGCTCTGTACCTGTCAACTCCAACACAAATCCATATTAAAATAAAAATAAGTTTAAAATTTATTAAGAGATGATTATTAAACTGGGTTCTAGCTGTAAGGGCAAAACCACTAAATCCGGAGAGGACACAAATGTCACTAAGTGGACACTGGGGACAGAGGAAGCCTGAGCGCGGAGAGAAAAGCTTCTCCACCCTCTTCAAATCCAAGTAAGACAAACTAAGTCCAGTAAAAATATCAGTGTTCTCTAGATGGCTTGAGTATACTTTGGGCATGTAAGCCGAGGAAAAGCTTGGATCAATAATTTTCTCATTGATTTTAAATAGATTTACTCTATCCTATAAAAAATAAATAAATTGGCAACTGTCTGAGAAATATAATTAAAAATCTCCTGTTGACAATCAATGGATACAGGGAGATGATATCTAGGCCCCATCCCTACTTAGGAACTATTGGAAACTAATAACTGGTGAGAGAAAAACAATCATTTCTTTATTTCTTTTTTTTTAAGTTTATCATGATTATTTTTACTGTTTGGCTGCCGGTTGATTTACATACTCCAGTGAATAGTCCCAAGCTCACTCACATATAAGTAACAATTATTGGATTTAAAACATTATCAAAACAAACAACAGCAACAACAAAATAACCCAGGAGGCATGAATGTTGGCGGGAGCTTATGGAGGTCTGTTAGGGTTGGATGGGCAAATGGGAGGCAGATAGGACTGTGTTTCATGGTATACGTGTATGAATTTCTCAAGAATAAAGAAAAGTTAATACAAAGGCTTCCCATTTGAATACATGAATAATATGATCTCTGGTTAATGCCCACAATCCTGAGGGAGGCCTCTTAAACTCTTATCTGTATATAAGCTAACTAGCTACATGCAACATTCAGCTTCTTAATTAGCTGGTGTGGAGGTAAGGCCACGTGATACCGTCTCCAGTTCATACTCCTCTACTACCCAGGACCTGATGAAATGCCTCAGTGGCTAACAGTGTGCTCTGCTCTCCCAGGGACCTGAGTTTTGACCCCAGCACCTACGTCTGTGGATTGACAGCTACCTGTAACTCTACCTCCTGTGGATCTGATGCCCTCTGAGAGGGTTTGCATTTACATGTACATACCCACATTCATTGGCATAATAATAAAAAACTCTTAAAATCTCAGTACTAAAGTCCTGTGGATTAGAACAGCACAAACCCTTACTTAGAATTCTGTCTAATTGAGACAGAGTTGCCCTTTTGTCTCAGTGGCATGTCTGCACTTTTGGCCGTTTTATTTGTTTGTCATTTCACGTTGCCTGGGGTCTCTTCTTCAGTGACCAAGTGTCCCCTTCAGATCCTTCCTGTTCTCCTCCTGTGAGAATATTCTTGATGACCTTTTTTCAGCAGAACAAGAAGGATAATCCTTCTGGGTCAACATATTGTGTTGGTGACTCCTGCAGGGGTCCTTGACTCTGTCATGGAATTCATCGAATTGTATTAAGGCGTTGGCAAATATTCAGAAACTTTGCTAGTTAGTCACAAATTTGTAAATGTCTGTCTCATTCTGACACTGTACAGACTTGGTCATGAATCTACAAAGAGGAGTTCTTTATGAAAATGTACATGATAGTGATCAGAAAACAAAGCGTACAGCGCTTCAAACGCCACCAATTAACATCTTTACTTTTAATTGGCAGTTGAAATATAATAACTAACTCTTCATAATTTTGGTACCATCTATTTATTATCATTCGTTAAAATTTTGTAGTGTTCTGGGAAATATGCCTGATACATTAAAAGCACAGGATGATGTATCTATTCTTTGCAGTGTATGTGAGTCACACACGGTTTGCAGGGATTTTCTCTCTAGTTACTCAACAACTGAGTCTTGCTGATATTGGTCAAATTATATCCTTTCTTTAGAAAGTCTCCTGAAATAGATTTCCGATGACAGAATGATTGCAGGTTTTGTTTTCATTAATGTGTGGGAATGGTCAGTCGTGGTACTGTGCCTTCTGTCATCCCCACCACTGTTGAGTGGCTCATTCTTCAATGTTATTAGCTGCTTTGAAGCTAGAATTGCACCAGGCTTTCATGTCTCAACAATGGGGAAGGGAAGAAATCTACAGTGGAGGTTTAAATTCTTACCCCCAAAATGTCATCCTCCAGAAAGGAAGGCTGCCTTTGTAGGCATGGAAGAGACAATAGGACTGATATCTACTGGGAACAAGCATTTCAAGGCTGCCACGGCAAGTACTGGATGCATAGACCCTTTCTGTGCTCTGTCACTTATCACAATAGCAGGACGTTGCTAGTTTCTTCCTTTTACATTAGAGGAAACTAAGAAGTGAGATGTGAAGCAACTCACCTACCAGTCACTGCTGGTGAGTGCCAGACGCCACAGATGAATACCCTTTAGTGGCTCTGACCACCACAATGTCAGTGGGGTGTCACCAGTCATTGTACCACAGAGGCCACTGAACTTGCTCTTCTGATATCTTTCTATGAATGCATGGTGTAATTTGATTTGATTCTAAGAGTAGACCTAGCAGCCGTTTTAGATGAATGCCCTAGGTACAGGGGAATGCTTTACTTTTGAGTCTGGAGCCAAGACTTTATCCTGAAACTCCTATAAAACTTGGGCCCCAAGTTTTATACTAAGAGAACTGTACTTTTCTTCCTTACATTGTTTTGATATAATTTTCCCCTTAACTTTTATTGAACCTATCTCATTCCTATGACAGTAGAAATAAATGTATTACAGGGGTGGGAGGCAGCTCCGTTGGTAGAGCGCTTACCTGACAAACAGAAAGCCCCCAGTTCAATTCCCAGTGTAACATAAGCAGTTTCTGATGGCACGTGACTGTACATATGGAAGGTGAAGGCATGAATGCAAAGCCATTCTCAGCTACTCATCATAGCAAGTTAATGTTAGCCTGGGCTATGTGCATGAGATATTGTCAAAACAAGCAAACAAAAAAACAGACAGCTCCCCAAAGCAATATATGTTTGCAAACCAGTGTCACCAATATCAATAAATGAAAACTGAGATCATTTCTAGTGTGTTGAAGCTTCAGATACGTAGTAGAGCTGAGGAGGGACATGCAGACCTGGAAGCTAGTGTGTGTGAAAAGGCTCCATTCCTAAAATAACCCCAATTCTTCAATTTTGTTCCAGTAGAACATAGAATAATCGCACCTCCTGCTATCACTCAGATCCTCAGTGCTGAGCCTGGGTCAGCTTCTGTTGCATGATCAAAGCCTCTTGATAAATATTTATTGAAGGTTAGCTAGTGGGTGTTTGAATAATACAGGTAGTTAAAGGTAGCAAACAAATAATTTTCATATGGAAATAATCTATGCATAAATCTCATGGCAATGAAAGATATTATTTATATATTTTGTCCTCCTTTCTTCTATTTTCTTACAGGAAAATACACAAGGCTAGTTTCTGATGCACATTTCTTAATTTGTCTCTTTGTGTAGAGCACTCATATTCCATTATTTAACTTTAACTTTAATGCTTGCTTTCAGATAATACTTACTGAAAATAATTTATGAGCGCTACTTGTAATTCCAAGGAAGGAATGTAAACTCTGTAGAGAAATGAGTGTCATATCTCTCAACTCCTCCAATAAATCATGCACAGCACTGACCGCATTTGGATAGCTTGGCTAGCATCCAGATTTTAGGTAGTACCTGGCCTTGGCCTTTTTTTTTTCTATAAAAAAATACCTGCGACTGTATAACTTATGGCAAAAGTCCATTTGACTCTTATCTCCAGGGGTTAGAATGCCCATCAGTGTGGCTCTGGTTTCTAATTGGGCAGTTGACTAATGTACTGTAGAAGGCAAAATGCTAAGAAACTGGGAAGGAAACAAAACAAGGTGAGACTCTGACTCACTTGTATGGAGCCTGTTCTTGTAACAAAATAAGAGGCTCCCATGATAAGACATGAACTTATTCAAGAGAGCATTCCTTCCTGACATGACCAGTTCTTACTTCCCACATCCACTTCAGTGTTACCCTAATAATAGTGAGCATCTGTCCTGGAACTCATACTGTTGGCCAGCTGTCCCTAGGATATGAACTTTCAGTACATGTTTAAACCATGGTATGCCATTTCCCACACATCCCCACAGTCACTTAAGAATAACTGCTGAATTTCTCACAGCAAAAGGCAGACGAAGTGAAATCGCTGCTCTTAGCTTAATTGTATCCACCTTTGAACACTGCGTGTCACCTAAGGCCAGTTGATAGAATTTGAGACTAGGCATTTACTAAAATGCATAGACCATAGACTTCGGCACCCCAGAGGAAAGAGCTATCATATTTTACGGAGATGATTCATGGGGACCAGCAGTTTGACTTTGCCATAGCCTTTTATTCCCACATCTATAAAATCATCGCACTCTCAGGAAGCTGTCTGTGTTTTAAATGCCATGCTTTCAGAAAGATATATGGTTAATAGTGCTGTACCTTTTTCTGGCAAGGATATTTTATTTCACACCAGATTTTAGGTGCTGGATCTGACAATTTATTTAAAATCTCAAGCCCCTACAACATAGAAAACACAAAACAGAAGGTTCTGAAATTTATGTGTCCACTTTTGAACATTCCCTCCATTTTTCTTCCAGAGCTATTTCCTCTACAGAACAAAGGAGATGAAAACTTGGTAAAGGTTATTGAAAAAGTTGATTTGGTGAATGAACTCTTGGGTCCCTGGGCTTGCATAAAGTGCACTCATGGGCCAACTGTCACCGTGCAAGAACTGAAATCTGTGCCTGCAGATTTGCCATGGCCCATGTCATGGCCCACTTACTTGGGGTGAGACTACTTGTTCATCACGGTGGTTTTGTACTACTGAGAGCATCCCCGTCTAACAGTTGCTAAAGATTGGGGATAGGAAGTGTAGTAGGGGAGTAACACAGAAGTAAGGCACCTGCTTTCCAGGGAGACAGTGAGAGCATTAAACACAGGTGTGTCCATCACACAAGAATTCTCCATACAGAATGGAGCTTCTGTCCGTATCCTTATGGTCTTCTTTGGCACTGTCCATGCGAAAGATTAGTAGGAAGTGGATCCTGGGAAGGTTACAAGCATACATGGATTTTTCAGTCCTCTGCAAAATTCCACTAATATGTATTCACATAAATGATTCAGTGTTGTGTGAGACGTCTCACAAACTCTCAGATACTTCCTTACATGCCTAGAACACATACCAAAGACACCTCCACAAAGTAGAGGAAGATGCAATCATTTCGGGTGCCATTCATCAAGCCCATATCTTGGTTCTTTACTTTTTGTATGAAAACTACTTAAACATGGACAGGATACATGTGCTTCAAGAGAAACACTGCAGTATGCCAAAATATATAAGTTTTCACATGCTAGCTTAAGTTTTTGTTTATAGGAAAAGCTTTTTCCCTTTTTTTGATGCTTAGTCAACAGTATATTCCGACAGAGCTGCAAGGACACAAATGCTACTAGACAGGAGTTGCAGACGCCAACAAGTGCAGCACAGCTCTCGTACCCAGGCTCCTTGGGAAGCTAAGAGTGAGAAATGCTTCATTAGCTAGTCCACTAGTCCTTGTGTAGTTTGCAATCTTTCAATTTGCAGTTATTTGAGGGTGTATTGAGTGGAATGGGCTCTGTTAAGCAAGCTCCCTCCTCTGCTGGTCACTTTTCCCATGGTCAAGGGCACACGAAATGTGTTCTTGGAGGGATTGCCTCTTCCAATCACCATGCCAATAATCATTTAGAATACAAGTGGAATCTTTTCATTTAGAACAGCCAGGTGGCTGGAGAGAGTCAGTTAATAAGCAATCAGCAAAATCAAAAGCAATAATGAAGCCCTTCAAGGCTTTGTGCAGCAGGGGCTGACGCAGTCTCTGTTTGGCGAGTGAGTGGATGGTATACCTCGTGGTTGAATGACTTTGCTGATGCCACATTCCTCCCTTTTTGAGTTTATTCAGCTTTGAAGTTCTCTCAGGGCCAGCAGAGATCTAACATCTGTTTGAAGACGACCTTCCAATAGAGAGACTCCACTGTAGCAGAGCTGGTTTTCCACTAATGGCACAGTTTTCAGTATTGGATATCAATATCTTTTATCTACAGAAAGAAGCAAAAAAATGTGAAGTATAAAAAGTCTATTGAACTTCTTCATCATTTGGTTATATGTGTAATTAGAGCTTTGATCTCAAAGCTCTGTTGTAACTTGTGGTATCAGCTTCCATGATTTTTTTTCCTCACCCCAATCCACTTTGAACACAAGAAGACTAAATTCTGCATTACTTTTACGTAGATTGGAACATTGCTTTTCTGAATCTCTAATCCCACATTTTCCCTTTAATTTTATTTCCTTTTTATGCTGCAACCAACCCCGATCTGAACAAATTTCAAGTTTAAATCAGAAAGGATTTTTGTAAGCCTTGAAACAACTTCTATTCCTGGATTGTATTTTAGAGAATTTTAGTTTTATTAGGCTATGATTGCATCCCAGATTGAAAAACAGTTAATACTTAATGGAAAAGACACAAGGGCGATAGGACCAGGATGAAATTTTAAGTGGTACAAGCCGTTCCTCTGCTGTTTCTTATTCATCTTGCTCTCTTTAAGTGCCCCAATCTCATCAAAAATAGAGAAAATCTACATTCTTATTTTGACCTTGCAATTTCAGAGTTCCAAATATACTTTGTTGATGTAAATTCTAGGTCATAGGAACCACTCAAATGGCTGCATGCTTCTTATGACTCATTTATTGCTATAGATTCTCACTTATGTGTATCCTAGGAACTACAAAATACCAAAGCTTTTTGTTTATCTGAAGATGTCCAAGGATCTGGCCCCTAAAGCCGCAAATGGGGGGAATAAAGACATCTGCAGCTGGCACAGAAAGTGTTTCTTGCTTTGTAGATGATTCCATAAACCCCAAATCCCGACTACATTCTCCTGACTTTAGTTGCATGCTTTATATTTGATCGCTTCTAAATTAGACAGGTTTTTCTTACTTTTTTTTCATTAAAAATGGAGAGTTCCTCATTTTGATTTAGTTTTATATCACTCTATTTTATCTACAACTTCTTGAAATTCAAATACGCTTATATAAAATCACATATTAAATATCATTCTAATTAAATGGAAGTGGATATTTCTAATAAGCTGGGGAAGTATTTGTTTAATAAAACCAAATTAGTATCTTTATTAGAATTCTCAGCATGACCAATAATATATTTGTAAGACTTGTACATTCCTAAGAAAAATGTAGCATTCATCAAATTCGAAATGATCAGGAAATTCATCCTTAAAAATTCTTCCTAAGCTTCCTATCTCTCATATGTTTTATTGTAACATCGATTTTAATAAAGCCAACACAAAAAGAGAAATCTTTGTGTATAAGAATCGGGATATTTTCTAGCCACATCATGGTCATTGCAACAATGCGGGGGCAGCAGCAGCTGTGGCTACCGACACGATACCAGGCCCATTGCTATTTCATCACAAGTGAGGAAGGGACCAATGTTCCACTCTCCCCTTTGTGGGATTTTGGGTAATCAGTGGTGGCTAAAGAGGAATCATTTTCTTTATTGGTGTAACTACTGTTAGCTTGTCCATGATCCAATAAACCATCTCCCATTCATGTTAATAACACTAACTAAACACACACTAACAAACAAAACACAATGTGATATCTGGGGTATGCCATCGATGAATTACAGACATGTATGAGTCTATCAAGGAATAAAAACATAGCAATAAAGTACTTTGAAGTGTCATATTAATTTACTCCTAAATAAGCACACTGGGGACAAAGGCAATCCTTGCATTAGCTTTAGATATACATGAAGGTTGAGGTAACATGGAGACAAGACATTCCCCTCCCTCAAGTTAAAAATACTTTAAAAATGAGCAAAACAAAATCCTGTCTGAAGATGATGGTATGAACCAAGAATACAACCAAGAAGGAAAACTGTTAGTCATCTGGACCTGCAGCGGGAAAACAATAAAAGTCATTAAAAAGATCACTTGCTTCGATAGTTTTATATATGTGTTACTGGTAACACACAAGGAGAAACATGCCAGCATGTGTACACTGTCCTACCAACAAACCCTCAGAAGCTGGCAAGTCCCTCTGGGTCCCAGATTCCAACTTGCATCACTGGACTCACTGATGTGTCAGCAAAGGACCTGCTCCATGTTTGTTAGGAGATCTTGTTCCACATCCTGGAAGCAGAGACCCTCAGCCTTTGCTCTCTTTGCAGTAGCATCAGCAATCTCCCTCTAACTGCCTCCTTTCCATCAGCATGTGGGACAGACATTTCTTCATCTAAAACTAAAACAGACAGAAAGGGATTGCTCTCCTCCTCCTCTGAGTGAGACTTGTCTTTCCTACTATATCATAAGCTTTTTTTGGGTTGAAAATTCCCGTCGATTCCTCAGTGGCTATTCTGATATTGGCTCTCATCCCTAGGACTTCAGCTCATGGGATGTTTGTGAGGTCAATTGACCACTCCCCTCACACAGACTGTCCTGAGCTTTGTTCTGGAAAGCCTTTTTCCTTCTCTTCTTGAAAAATTTGGAAGATTCTAAGAAACAGTCCCTGAACTTACATCCTTCTTTCTGTTGCTCATTTTCTAAGCAATTTAATTCAATATTGTGATTTTTTTCAACCATCTTTATATTGTTTCCACTAATATCTTGACTGCTAATCTCTGAGACAAAAATAGCACTTATTGGTTAATAAATCTAAATCTTCAAATTTAAAACTCTTTTCCCCCAAGAAACCTCTTTAAAAGAATGGAAAAATGTATCAGAAATTAGTGAAAGCTTATTGCATATTTGGGAATGGATTCATACTCTAAATGTTTAAAGGGCTCTCAATCTTAACATGAGAAATAAGAAGCACTGAAAGAAAAGCAAAATATTTCAATAAGTGTGTTGTGTGGATAACGAGCACATGAGATGCAAGTTAGTCTCTTGATCATTATAGAAAAGAGGCTAAAACTCATTATGAGTGTCAACTGTGGACCTGGTACAATTGGGAGATTAAAAAAAAATAAAAGGAACTCTTTTGTTGATTTCTACAAATAATGTTAAATAGCTGAGCACTGTATTCTTTTCTTGCAGGTAGAAGTGTAAAATGGCCAAGAACATTTGGCCCCTTTTTAGCAAGTTAAACCATCTTTTTTTCTTTTGGGCCACCAACGAGCTCCCAAATCATGACACTGAGACTTAGTATTAGTTTTAAATGCTTGGCCCAGCTTAGGCTTGTTTCTGGCTGTTATGGTAAAATCAAAATGCTGCAGGTTACTGAAGGGCAGCAAAAACCAGGTAGGGAGCCACGTGGCAGGTGAGAGACTGAGAGTGATAGGCACGTCATGCAGAGTGAGGTTGGATATTTATTTAGTGGGTTATGGAAGGGAAGGGGAAGGGGAGAGAGAGAGAGAGAAAGGGAAATAGAGAGAGGGGAAGACGGGGAGAAGTGGAGAGAAGGGAAAGAGGTAGAAGCTGTCTCTTTGGGAGAGAGACAGAAAAAAAGGGACTCAGGATGGAAGCAAAAAGATCTGCTTCCCTCAGCAGACAGGGGGGGAGTGGGCAGGGCTTCTCTCTTAAAGGGACAGAATAGAACATTGCACTGTTCAGCTCTTTTAACTTAAATTAACCTGTTTCTCTTTATCTACCCTTTGATTCAGGGTTTTTCCCATTTCCTTACATTCTCACTTTCTCTGCTTCTATGTCTGTCCGGCTGGTAGCTGCCTGACTTCTGCCCCGACATGATCCTCTCTTTCTCCCTCGTTCTCTTAGTTCCTTTCTTTAGCCTCCTATTTATTCTCTCTGCCTGTGAACTCCACCTATCCCTCCTAGACCCAGCTATTGGCCACTTCATTCTTTATTAGACCAGTCAGGTCCCTTAGGCAGGCAAGGTGAAACAAATGCAACAGATCTTTACATAATCAAAGAAATGCAGCATAAATGAAAGTAACACACCTTTACACAGCTGAAATCATATTCTGCAAACTAAACAAATGTAATGCATCTTTGCCCAGTTAAAATAATATTCCACAATTAATGTACTTTTCTATTTACACATGAGAAATAACAGTTTTCTCATGCATAAATCATGCATGTGAATGTTTATAACAGCTTTGTTCATATTAACAGCATCAGTCTGTCAGAAAGCACTTACTGATACAACAATGACTACTATTTTGCTCTAGAAAGAAATCTTTGGTCTTTACCGACACTCCCTTACTCTGATTATTACTTGCTCGACTTTGTTAACTTCTGCTGCTTTATGTTCAAAATCCACATAGTTCCTCTTCCTATATCTAGTTTATGACTCATTTATCTCCCATCTGCCCAATGGAAAACTATATTTCTAATGTACATTTGTAGGCAAAACATAAGAGGGCACGTATTTGCTCGCCTACCATGTATCTTATTATGTAAAACATTGCAAAGGTGGTTAAAGGGTGAGACAGAGCTCTGCCCTAGACACTCAACTGGCAATCCATCACCTGCATGCCTTACTTTCTATCTAATCCAGATGAGTTCATGCATATGGAACACTATGTAAATACATGCAACTAATAGATTACTCATGTTTGAACATCTGTTGTGTAAGTCTTAAGTTAATAACTGTTGTGGTTCTTGAGAAAACATCTACTGTTGAGCCTGAATCCATCTTTCGTGGGAATCACATGCTGCATCCATGCTGCTTTTGTAATAAATGGGCAGATCTTGCACTGTGATAAAACACAGCTTTTCCAATGCTGTCCCCTCCTATGTCCTTTCTTTCTTAACTGTTTGTGCCCCTTTCTCACATTCACCTTTGCTACATTTTTAAATATTTATTTTCTTTACCTCATCTCTCTATGTGCATGTGTGTGTGTGCGTACGTGTGTGTGTGTGTGTGTGTGTGTGTGTGTGTGTGTATTCTATATGGGGAGTATAGAGAGAAAGCATCAGATGCTCTGGAGATGGATTTGTATGTAGTTGTGAATCTCATGTAGGCTCTAGAAACCAAATTTGGGTCCTCTGGATGGTTAGGATGCACCCTTACCCACAGAAACAAGACTTCAATCATATCACCTTGCTACCTACCACCTTTTTCTATACCCACTCAGTTGCATTTATATGGTAGTTATTGATCTGAAAAGTAACTCCAGCAATATGGAAGAATAACAAATGTTCCTATAATACTGTGTTTGCCAGTGGAAACCCCTCTGATAATGAACAGCGAAGAGTAGTGGAACCGTACAGCCTCAGGAGGGAATAGCTTTAAACACAGTAATATGGATTTTAAACTATTAATAGGGATAGTCACGCTCATCTTGAAGATGAGAGCCATACCTATTTGAAGACTGCCACTTCTTCATGTCAGATGCTTCAGTTTGCTCTAGTGCACTTGGAGACTCATGGTAGATTAATAGAAGTAAGTACAGTTGGGGATATTTCCAACTGTATTGTTTGTGATTTTGCTCTATCCTTTTCTATTTTTAAATCTGAAGATGGGTAGTAACAGAAATATATACTTATATTTAATCAGGAATCTTAGACAAAAGAGCCAGAACTTGTCTCTCAGTTGAAGCACACATTAGAAGTTTACGTGTTTTAACTTTTTAAGGTAATATCAAACACTATCTCAAATTCAAGTGTTTAAGCTGTCAGATTTGTTTTTTTTTTAAAAATTGAGACTCAGTTTGATAAATATCCTCACATAATAAATAGATTTCCTGTTCTGTGTAGCCAAGAGCAGCTTGTTTCCTTCAGATAAGATTTTTTATTGTGAGATACAAATAATTTCCAATTTCTTATAATTTATGATATGATTAGCACAGCCTGCTCCATACACTTTGCATGAGCAGGAGGGCTCCTGATGCTCCAGTACTGCCTTAGAAGCTTTTGAGTGTGTGTTTCCCACTCTTGTCTTCAACTGAGGTTGAAACAAGTGTAGACATTATCACAGAATTTGCTGGATGCTGTTAATTCTTGGCTTTAATGGGCACCAAAATATACAATGTCTGTTTGTGTGGAACCCAATTTATAAACAGCAATGCTCTCTTGGTCAGAACAGTGGGCTTTAAGATTCATTTCTGCTTGTCAGCCTTCTTTGTTTCTTATTATTGGCATTTATTTCCTCCTTACACATAAATAAATTCAACCAGAACTGTGGTCGCCCACAGCCAATATGATATAGAATCCAACTCCAATTATGAATGTGTGTGGTCTTCTCACAATCACTTCACAATTTTGAAAACCGTATCTAATTGAAAGAACACTAAGTTTTAGTGCATACAAATAGGCCCCAAGCTCATGTTTCCTCGGGCATTAGGAGGCTGTGACCTGTTGAATAATTTACACTGTCGAAAGACAAAATTGCAACAAATTTGGCTTCAAGATGTAATTGGCCTTTATTAGCAATTCTAAAGTTGGGCTGCATCTGGTAAACAAGACAAAAATTCCCTAGGAGCTCGGAGGGTTAGATCTCTGCAATCAGAAAGACACCAAAGGCAGTGGAACCAAGGAACCCAAAATAGAATGTTCAGCTCAGGGTCTTTCATCATAGGCTTAAACGGAGGGTAGACCACTTTACATTGTGGAGGCCACAGAAGTGGGCCTACTCCATCTTGACTGAAGGCCAGAGAGTTAAGCCTACTCCTGCTCTTTCAAAGTTACTGACAGAAAGTCTGACTTCAGGAGTGGTTACAAATAAGAGATCCTGAACTAGGGTGTGGTTATTTAGCGTTTTGGGTACTTAGGTGGTAATCACTCTGTTTGTTCCTTGTATCGTGATAAAAAAAAGTCTTACTTTCTTTCCCCCTTTCTGGATTAGGGCATTTAAGGATCATAAGAAATAAACATGGGCACATTCAGTATTCACTGGATTACCTTCCCGGTACTGTCCTATGTCTCTGTATTTCTTTTGTATCTCTGTTCCTCCTACCTGGCGTTTCTAATACACACATCACTACCCTGGAACATATGAACCATGGATGCTAGATCCTGACAGATGTCATCCCGATGTATGGTCATAACATTACATACAAGACACAGCAAGCATCTCAAAGGGAATATATGAGAGTTTATTCTGGAGTGAAATATGAGCAACCATAGCCCAGAACACAGATTTAGGTTACTGCACAGTCCATGTTCCCACATGTGCTGACCATTCCATAAAGGTTTATAAGAGGACTCAGAAAGTCATAAATAAAGCTATTTTTAGGTACATTTGTGGGAACATCAGGTCAGCTGATACATCAAAAGTGGGAACCTCTGCTGTGTGCCTTAGACATGATCTGGCTGCATTCTCAACTCTGAAGATGCTAGAAGCTGGGGGTTTCTTCATACGTCTCAAACGTCTTATCTAATATTCATATGACAGTGGCAGAAATGCTACTTCACACATAGAAGTTGCCAAAAAAAGAGAGAGAGAGTTATTGGGTGGTAGGGATGGCCCAGGATAATTTAGCTGTGAGATTGCAACATTCTAGCTTATCTGCATCACTGAAGTTCTGTCAGAAAACCAGCTTTGTAGATTGCTCCCTGTGACATGTAACATCTCTCCAGGGACTTTCATTCAGTTTTTCTGTGCAAACTGTTGGAAACAGGTCTTTGGAGAGACAGGAAACTGGAAATATCTTGGTTATTTGAAATGCTGGTCCATTTCAATATGTACTTTGATTCTATGGCCAGTTACAAATGTTCTTCTGTAATGATTCAGACACACAACATGGCTTCCGGGTTCCAGGGCCACGCATGTGCAGAAAAGCCCTTAGGCAGAAGTACCTAATGGCCCAGGGAATCTTAAGGGACCCCATGTGATCCACGTGCAGCATGATTGCATCATCTACATATGACATAGCTATGTAAGCCCTTGCATGCATGTGTGAGCTCCATCATCTGTGTATGATGTAACCACACCATCTGGCTGTGCGCATGCACTAGGCTTCCCTTAAAAGCTGGAGGCGCTATCTTCAGATCTCTCTCTCTCTCCCTCTCTCTCTCTCTCTCTCTCTCTCTCTCTCTCTCTGTGCCTGTACACCTCACCGGGCCTGTACACACACCCCTAATAAACTCCTAAGTGGGTTTGTTGCATGTTCCGCGTTTCCTACTCACTCGCGCCAGGTAATTTCATCTTCTATTCTGGTTCCATCTGGTCTTACATCAGAAACTCGACCCAAAATAAAATCCTCCTATAAATTTTGTTTTAAAATTTTTGCTTTATGTCACTTGGACCAGGCTTGGTCCATATCACTTTGAATTTTGGCCTTATTTAAGTCTCTGGAGGAGAAATTCCAACCTCTATTTACAGTTAACTGTCACATCTTAAGGGTAGGGCCATGTGAATAACCCACAAGATAGTTCATCAAGTGTGTCCAACCTAGAGCCCAACAGCATCCTCTATCCCAAGATAGCTAAGAATATGACCCTATACACAGAGCACAATGCCATCTGAAATGCCAAAATTTCAGACATTCCTGTATGTTTCTTAACACTAACTGCATCTGCAAAGCCCCTCATGCCTTGTTACAAAATGCATTCCCCAGTCCAGGAAGAAGATTCTAAGGTTATATTTAGAAGACCTTGAGTCTGCATCCCTAGAGGGCCTTGCAGACTTGTGCTGTGGAGACCATAACAGCCAGAATCTTGGAATGACACTTGAGACAAGTCAATCCAGTGTATTGCCTCAGACAGCATTCTGGTGGCTGACGTAAAGAAGCAGAGGTCAGAAGCAGCCTCTACGGAAGAGTAGGATGCACAGAGCTTCAGCTCCAGACTGCAAAGGTGACAGACCCAGTTCATTTCCTTTAAGTTTTGCATTGTTATGGTTTGTGCTTTTGTGCCTAGGACAGTGATGTTGGGTTTGGACTGTGTTACTTGCACTTTGAAAACTTAGAGTGTCTATGAAGAGGGCATGATAAATGGTCTTCAGGTTTCCAGTATACCTCAGGGCAGATATACCTGTATATCAACATGTATGTGTGTGCATGTATGTATACCTGCTTTCTAACATGTATATATAAATATAGCCTTCAGAATCAACTTGGTGCCACGACATGTAAATGTGTTTAGAGTAGACCAATTCTTATCAGATAACCAGTCAATGCCCATTCCTGGAGAAGACGGATTTTCTATCTCTCAACTAACATTAATGTCTGTGACTCTTCGTCTACGGTTGAGACCCTGTGAGATTACCAGATCCATGTTGGTGTGTGAACTTGTATTTTCATTGTGCTGGTATTATTTAGGTAACCATGTTATTAAAATTTCATGGATGCAGCTTCCCTGGTTCATATAAAAGATACAATGTCACAACAAAGTTGTAGTTCTCCGCCTCTTTCCATAAAGGAGACTCTACTGCTCTGCCTCGTCCCATTCTAGAGACACATCAGACTCATAGATTAATGCAGCTTCTCCGGTCATCAGAGGAGCTTCTTTTTGCAATCGATGGAGACTATCACAGAAATCCACAACTGGTCAACATGCAGTGAACAGCTGAACATGCGGTGCTCAAACCCAGGCAGTACATCTGCAACACAACCTCTGCACCAAGGCTCTAAGAGTATGGTGGAAGAGAGGGCAGAAGGACCACAAAGTGATTCTTTAGGAGGCTATAATTAGTTCACTAAGAGGTATTATTCTCCAAACTGTTCAAGCACAGGCTTGAAAAGAAGAACTATTGGCTTAGTAAGACCTAGCTGTCTGCTGAGTTAACAGATTTCCAAGGGTGTTTTGTCTATCAGTCACAGGATGGTAGTTCTGACTAACACAGAGGTGGGTAATGGTATACAGGAGCTAACACTAGTCCGGAGTCCCTGGACAAGCTAGGAATGGATCTGACAGCAGGGTAAACCTGTAGGGAGGCTTTCCTCCACTTGCTGTAATCACCTCTTTTGATGGACTCACCAACGTTTTCTAAACATGCCTTGATTTATGACTTTCTTTGTTCTGTAAAGCCATAGAAACTTAATAGAATTGCTTCCATGCTGGGATTTGAGATAACCTACATCTGTGTTTCCATGCTATGGTTACCCAAATTTGTCTTTGAAAGTAAAGTGTCTCTTATTCCTTTTGTGAAAAAAAGAAAGTAAGAAGAGAAAAGTTAAATGAAGTCTGAGTTGTCTTTGCTTGCTTGTTAGACAAGTACTGGGAAAGTTCAGTGTGACCGATGTTACCCTGAACAGCCAAGAGAGATGGCATGGATGCCCTTCCCTGCATCAGTCTGCATGGCCTCTGTGTCACCTTCTCAGATTAGAACACTAACTGACAACTATTAACTGGATTAAGCAACTGAATCCTAAAAGTCCACTGATAGCCAACTGGGTCTTCTCTCAAAGCTATTCCTCTGTCTCCTCACCTTATCCTTTGGTCCTCAGGATGCCTCCAGTATTTGATTCTCTTTTTCATCTCTTACTCCATCATATATAGCTAGCTACACAGTTCATTTAAATAATAGCAATATTGAAAAATAGAAGAGAAGGAAGTGTTGCATAAATGTTTGTGCTACAAGGCACTACAAAGATCTTTGCATTCAGGTACTGTTAGAAAGCTAAATGGATTTTGTGGAATTGTGTGCACTCATATGTGCAAATACATATGTACACATACTCACACAGACACACATAGACACACATACACAACAGAAAAATAATAATTAAAAAGGAGAGGTCATGATTTGAGAGCGAATATTATTGGAGATAAGAGGAGTTGGAGTGGGGAGAGGAAGGTATAAAAATGATTGTAAAAACAGTGTTCTAATGAGAAATTCGCAAAAATTAAATAAAATGAACTTTTAAGATAACATTTTTCTTTTTTTAAACATAAAATTCTTAAGGAGTCCACATAAACAGTGATGAGAATAAGCAAAAAGTTATGATAATCTTTATTAAATTATCCTTCCACTATTTTTTTATGCTGAGGATTGAACTTAAACCTATGCTAAGCAAACTTTCCCCCACTGATATACAAATCAGACCCATGTCCATTATTTGAAGTTACCTTTTGCTGCGGGATTCCCCTCTGTATGCTGTGAATATCATTGGCTAATAAAAGACTGCTTTGGACCTATAGCAGGGTAGAACAGAGGTACAAGGGGAAGACTAAACTGAATGCTGCAAGATAGGAAGCAGAGTGAGGAGAACCCATGTAGCCCTACCAGAGACAGATGCTGGACCTTTACTCAGTAAGCCACACAGATTAATGAAGATGGGTTAAATTAATATGTAATAGTTAGCCATTAAGGAACAAGCTAATGGGCCAAGCAGTGTTTAAAATAATATGGTTTCTGTATAATTATTTTGGGGTTGGGCAGCCAGGAACCAGCAAGTGGCTCCTTACAACAGAATCTTTGTTTCTCTAGTTCCTGGTGCTTACATGTGAAGCCAATGAAATATTTGATAACTATATAATGGGGAGGAGAGTATTGGTAAAATTCAGAGAGAATCCACATATCAGAAAAGGTCTGGAAGAGAAAGTCAACACCGACAGCCAGCAGATTGAGCACCAGAATCAGTGGCTGACCAGAGAATCTAGCAGGGACTTCAACAGGTGAGACATTTGCATGGAGTTATTGGGGAAGAATGCAGTAAAGGTAAAAGATGACTTGCTCCAGTATGAAGAAATGAGACTGTGTGTGAGACCACAGGATCAGGGGCTGGTCTGTGGGGACCAGAAAGGCAATGGACTGTAGAGGCCACATTTTGGGCAAGAGAGGGGCTCAAAGGGAGACACTGGGGAGGAGAGCAGAGAGTCTGTAAGCTTTCACAGAGCAAATGTAGTCTATTGAAGAGAAACTTGAGACTATCAGAGCATTTGAGCGAGTTCAAAGGGACTTTTATTTTATTTCTAAAATGTTATTACATCAAAGGGAAATACACTCATTTTTCTTTTCTATTTCTTTTTCTTATAGTTTAACTCTGTCATCTCACAAATCTCTCCTGCCAGCAGCAGGAGTTACAGGGAGGAACCCATGTATACACAAACGTATTTCAAGTGGGGATATTTAATCTCATTACACCATGCTACCTTTGGAGTGCCCTGAAGTGGGATGGAGGTGCTCCAGAGATGACCATTTGAAAGCTACCTTGACCCCAGGTGGGCCCTTGGATAATGTCAGTCTTGGAGAGGTGGAGAGCATACAGCCACACTAAGGAGAGCTATTATATAACCATGGAAGCAACTGATACAGGATTCATTTTTCCCCACATAGGGGTTTATCTCTGTTCATAAATACTGAGGAAAAGAACACTCTTTTCATGATTAAGTGCTAGCTACCTAGTTTCCTCTATTTCTAGTTCTTGGAATTTGACATTTTTACTGTAATGGTCACAAAATTGACTTATTCAATGTTTTACATGTATAAAATGTTGCACATTATTTTTGCATCTACTATCTACAAATAGTCACAGAAATAGTCATGTTAGATAATTAACAGGTAAGTTCTGAGTTTCTACTCCACCATACTTGCTAAGTAAAATATGCACAAAATAAAATTTATTACTTTATACTGCAAGCTTTTCAAAGTATTGAAAATTATAATTACTATATCAATTTTTCCAAAGAATAGAAAATGAGAATGCTTGTGTAATTTGTACTAATAAGTAGCATGGAACTAATATCAGTGTGTAACTATCATGGTAAGAAAAAAGGAAAAGGCATCTATGAAAATTTTATCAAATGTATGCAAACATGGAGTATGGTAACCAAGTCCTCCTTATTTCCTCTGTGTGTTCAAAAACTTTCTTATTCAGATATACCCTGACCTAAGCTTTAAAGGGTATTTGTACATCCATACTCAGTAACATTTCAGTTAGGAAAACATCTACAGTCCTGACACATTAACTTTTTAGTTTACTGCTCTTTCTTGCTTGTTCTCCTCAAATGATAATGGAATCCTTCTGCTTGATAGTTAAATGTAAACAGAGACTGGGCTTTCATTTCCAGGCTACCTAGACCCAAATAATCACACAGAAAATATATTAATTTCAACACTCTTTGGCCAATGACTTAAGCATATTCTTAGCTAGCTCTTACATCTTAAATTAACCCATTTCAATAAGTCTATGTATCGTCCTGAGGCTGTGACTTGTGTGTAATTACTGTGGGACAATGGTCTTCTGCCCTGTAAAGATTTGTCTCATGTACTTGTTTAATAAAATGCTGATTGGCGAGTAGCCAGGCAGGAAGTATAGGCAGGGTGACCAGAACAGGAGAACTCTGGGAAGAGGAAAGGCTCAGTCTGCAGTAGTCACCTAGGTTTAGAGGAAGCACGATAAGAATGCCCCACTAAGAAAGATACCAAGCTACGTGGCTAACATAGACAAGAATTATGGGTTAATGTAAGAAATAAGAGCTAATAAGCAGCTTGAGATAATAGGCCAATCAGTTTATAATTAATGTAAATCTTTGTGTGTTTCTTTGGGATTGAACAGCTGTGGGTCTGGGCAATACAGAAACCTCTATCAACAGGTAATGTTGTGGCATCTTCCTCCTGTGGTGGTTTGCCTTCTCTCTCTCTCTCTCTCTCTCTCTCTCTCTCTCTCTCTCTGTCCGTTTCTGTTCAGATTTCCCACCTGGCTTTACTCTACTAAGTGATTGGCTGAAACTGCTTTATTTATCAACCAACAAAAGCAGCACATATACAGAAGGACATCCCACATCAGTTAAATTCCATCTAGCATCCTCCACCAAATGTCATCTCTAATACTTTCACATAGCTACCTTTCTAAGGAGTGTCCAAATTTGAGTAATAGAATGATCACCATGCCTCTTACTACAGTGGTCTCAGACGACTTCAGAAAATGTTTGACAGGATTCATGCAAAGAACTTCTCACATCTGGATAATACAATGTAATTTCTGTGAATAACTTCTGAATATTTTCAGTTATATTTTAAGGTAATAGGTTTCAAGTATGTACTGTTTTTGAAAGCATTATGTAGAGTAGACTATGTAGATATTTTAGGTCCTGGACAATAGAGATTTGAACAAATCCATGTGTAGATTACTGGGAGAGAGTGAAATCTGCCAATATCATAATATTTAAAGTAACAGTGAATAGTTTAAGAAAACACTGAAGGATTATTTATATATTCAGCAACTGAATATCTAAAATTACCATGAACCTCTGAGGACCCTGCTGCCTATCTGTAAAAGGATGGGGAGGTGTCGCTTTAAAGACCTTTCCTATCTCTTAGCATTCTATTTCCCTGCTCCTGCCCCACAAAGCATAACTTGAGTATACTAAAATGTTTAAAATGATACAAGAAATCAAGCAGAGATATAGTTATGGACCTTTTAAGCAGGATGATGCACTAATCCTCTGAATTCTTGCACTCTGTGGTATCACCCAAGATTTCCCTCTGAGAAACAGACCTTCACGTGTGTTGAGTTCTCAGGCTAACATTCTGTCCTTTGAAAATAATGAGGATGCACATTCTCAAAGAGCAATTGTCAACTCAAGGGGACGATACAGCTCTGTTATGTCAAAGTAGCACAAACAAATAGAAGAGAACACGAATATAAAAATCTTGGGACAGCAGAATGTATATTTAAGAAGATGTCGCGCGTATGACTTTTTCAGAATGGAAAATATTAAATATCAACCTGTTTGCTTTAAAAAAAAACCCACATTCAGTTTATTTTCTTCAAAGATGCCTATTTCTTCTATAGTCTGTTTGCCCCTCAACCTCACTCCAGAAACACAGTGAACAAGACTGTCAGATTGCAGTATCCAGTGAAGATCTTATAAACAATCAAGATTCTGACCTCAGGAATAAGCCTGACAAGTACACATGAGATGAAGCCTCATGCGCCCTCACCAGCACACGTTCTGAAAACCGCCTGATGACTTCAGCCACAGGGCAGAAAGCAAGAAGAAGCCGTGCCGTCGTGCTTTCCGGAGAAGAGGCCAGGCTTTGCTGTGCTTCTGGTGCCTTGTTGAACTAAACCACACATTTCCAAATTCTATGCCTTGTCTTTAGGCGTTATTACCCATTATGGTAATGTGTTTACAAAAATGTCGCTTGCTGTCCTTCCTAGTCTGAAGATACTGATTACAAAGTTATTAATTTCTTTAACATGTTTTGGTTTCATGTAGAGATATATAAGAGAGATAATTTTAGCAGTCTTTTGAAGAGCCTTAAGCATAACCAAATATACATATTAGCTTTTTCTTTTATTTCTTTTGTTTTTGAGATTATATATATATATATATATATATATATATATATATATATATATATATATAATTTCTGTCTTTTCTTCCATCCTTCTAAATCCTCTCAGAGGACCATACCTGCTCTCTTTCAAAGTCATGGTCTCTTTTTTCATTAATGTTTCTAATATACATATATACATACATTCCTAAATAGATAAATTCAACCTGCTCAGTCTGTATAATCTTTCATGTATGTATATGTTTTTATGGATGACTATTTGGTATTGTATAACCAATTGGTGTGCTCTTCTCTGAGGAAGACTGTTTCTCTGATCTCAGCATTCTTTGTAGCCTGCAATTATTTGTGTAGGATTGAGGCCTCATGCTCTGTCCCCAAACCTTGTCATATCTACTGTTGTCCTTGTTTAACACATGTCTGGGCAGTCACACTGGTGATTCTTTATGAACATAACTGCTAATATTCCTCACAGACACAATCTCACATTAAATTTCCACATTCTCTGGTGCTTATGTCTTGGTTCTCACTCCTTATCAAGGGAACTTCTCTTTGCAACAGACAGGCACAATTACAGAAATCTGCAACAAATGAAAATGGAGAGTTGAGAAGCTCAGGCACCATAGATATATCTATAGTACAGCTTCCGCACCTAAAGTGAATGGCACATTGCAGAAGAGGTCTCAGAAAGATTCTAAGTACTAGCATTTTGTATTAGTTAAAGCCCATCTAGAATACCTAGTTTCTACAAACCATGTCTTCCTGCAGTGGTATAGCTTCTGGTAGAATTATATCTTTCAAATATTTAAAAGTTCTTATTTTTGTATACCTAGTACTTTGTATAGTTTACTTGATTTTATTCTTACACAAAACTTGCAAACATGTTTGCAAAGATTGTAAGCATGTCTGTGGATAAAGAAAGAGACAAAGTGGCTTAAGCCATCTGACCATTTCTGAACGTTAGCATGATATCTATGTTTAAAATACAAATGCTGTAAAGAAAATCTATTCATTTTCACTGGAAATGTATAGTCTGCAAGGGAAGAAGGCATGCATGTGCGTGTGTGCGTGCGTGCACACACACACACATCTCTAATTCTATAAAAGTTCTAGACTTGAGGACAGTGAGATTGCTCAGCAGGTATACACGATTAAAGACTCCATGTTCAAACTTTCAAATCCACATAAAAGCTGAAAGAGGGAACCGGCTTCATAATAATATTCTTTTACTTCCATACATATATTATGACAATAGCATATCTGTACACATATAATAAGTTTTTAAATAAAATAATTTTTAAATAAATAAAATAAAAATAAAATAATTATTTAAAAAAATAATAGGTGATCATGGGGTGTACCTTTAATCTCAGCACTTGGGAGGCAGAGGCAGGTAGATCTCTGTGAGTTTGAGGCCAGCCTGGTCTACACAGCAAGGTCCAGGAGAGGTTCCAGTGCTACAGAGGGAAACCCTGTCTCAAACAAACAAACAAAAAAAAGAAAAAGAAAAAAATAAAAAATCCAAACAAAACCAAAAGCAAAAGCAAAGCAAAGAAACAACAACAAAAGAAAAACAAACAAACAAACAAGAGTTCTGAGTGTTTTCAATAGCAACAAGAATATGGAGAAGGTATTCTCTGAAAATAAGATGACAATATCATGTAAACGCTCACTGAATTCAAACAACGCAATAGTTCTTAACTCTTTAGACTCGTATTTCATTCTTATTCAGAGGAATTATTTGGTTTCTTAAGTAGGTATTAACTGATTCTTCAAAGTACTATTTTATTAATTCTTAAAGTTGTACGTATTGTATTTAATTTCTATTCTGGGAACACAAGGGGAAAGTAACAGATCTTTCTTTGCTAAATTGAATTCCAACTTCAGTTATTTTCTGTTACAGTGGTGGGGGTACAGCATTGGTAAATGTATTTTTCTCTAAATTTTGTAAATGTGATACTGGTTGTGTTCAGTATTGCTCAGTGTATTTTTGTTTAATTTATAAAGAACCTGACATTTCCAACATGTTCATGAGGAAAACAATTTGTAAATAATAAACTCATGCTGATTACCTATGTGCTGCAAAGCTCATGCAGAGGAAGCACCAATGCGCTTAGACCAGGCCTATGTTCCGGTGGCCAGCTGGGTCTGCATAGTTATCTGCAAGCATCCATCTCCCTAAGTGTCTTTTGGCTCTGAGCTATCTACAAATCATTTTACATAAATCCAATGATAACTTTGACCTCTTTGCTCTCCATAAAGGACACCTGGGAAGGAAAGAACAATCAATAGATATTTGGTAGGACACAGATGACAGCTAGACACAGAAAGAGCAAGTGACTGCCCATTGTTTCAGAGTAAACAAAGCCCTTGCATTTTACGCTCACATGCTTGGCTATCAGCCTACTTCAGCAAGCACCAGCCTGGTGTCAGTGTTTGCCACCACATTGTCTAATCAGGATTTCTGCTATGATAGTAATGAATGGGACATGGGAATTTACACTCTACAGTTTCCCAGTGATGCCCAAACTACTTGGTCACCGGCCATTCACTCAAAAGACTTCATTGTGACTCTCAGTATGATTACACGGAGCAAGCAAATGATCCCCAGTGTCCTAGCAGCAGCTTCTCTATCACACTCATGGATAAGACTGTTGATAATTTCAAAAGTAAAAGATAATCCAGGCTAAAGCATATTCTCAAACAGATAACCATCTTTGGTAAATCAGATACCCAAGATGTGAACCCTCATCCCTGAAACTGAACACATTCTGTCTTTCACTGAACCACTTAGGAATTTTTGAGAAAAGATATTATTAGCACTCGAAATGTTGTTTATATAAAATTCATATAAGAAATAATTGTTAGATTGTGTAAATAAGCATTCAAAAACAAAGGAATTATATGAATGGTGTGAATATATATAAAAATCAATTTTATTGGTGGTGGCACATGCCTTTAATTCCAGCACTCGGGATGCAGAGGTAGTTGGATCTCTGTGAGTTTGAGGCTAACCTGGTCTACAGAGAGAGTTCCAGAATGGGCTCCAAAGCTACAAAGAAAAACCCTGTTTTGAAAAACCAAAATAAATAAATAAATTTTGAACACTAAGAATTCCAAGTTTCAGGTGCTTAATTATTTGAAATAAAAGTAGAAATGAAGCCCATCTAAATTTGGTATGAATAAGCAATCAAAAGTTGAATAGCTTGTTAAGCCAATATATGAAGATAACAAACCAAATAGAGCTTACCCTTTTTGATGCACTGTGCAAGCCATGTTCCAAGGACCCCAGCTGTTTACTGCTGAATTCCCCTCATAGGCCACAATAATCTTGACCTTCAAAAAAATCTTCCCCACCTGTCAGATAAAAAAAATTGCAATGTCAGGATTGTTTCTTAGGTCTGTGTTGGAGGAGGAGGCTACTTGTTGGTTCCCGGCTACTCAGCCCCAAAATTATCACACAGAAACTATATTATTTAAAACACTGCTTGGCCCATTAGCTATAGCTTCTTATTGGATAACTCTTACATCTTAATTTAACCCATTTCTATTAATCTGTGTATTGCCACATGGCTGTGGCTTACTGGGTAAAGTTCCGTCGGATCCAGCAGGGCTACATGGCTTCTCTCTGACTCTGCCTTCTTCCTCCCAGCATTCAGTTTAGTTTTCCCCACCTACCTAAGTTCTGCCCTATCAACAGGCCAAGGCAGTTTCTTTATTCACCAATGGTATTCACAACATACAGAGGGGAGTCCCACATCATCCATGTATTATGTCTGTGATATAACAATATAATAGTTGCTATCATAAGACATTTTCAACATGTTATACACATGTGTGCACATAATATGTTAGTGCTATACATATATTTAATTCTCATAATCAAATTTATGAACTTGGATGTATTGTGATAGTTATATGTATTTTGGAGATAAAGATTCCAAGAACCTGATTATGTAAGTAATAAATCTAGCATTAAGTTCCAGGGAGAGAGTGACTGGTGACTGAAGCTGACATAGAAGAAGCCATCATGTTTGAAATGGAGTGAATCAATGTAAATAATCCCATTGGAGGAAGCAGTGAAGCCTGGGTATTCATGCCTGTGACCTGAATAATGTTGGGCACACATTGTTTTTATTTATATTTAAATGTTGGTAAGAAAGGAAACTGAGTAACATGTTGAAAAAACACTGAATACAATTTATATATCCACTGACAGTATCATTTGATGCCAGAAGAAGGTTACTTTCAGTATCCCATCAAATCTTTCTCTCCAGACAATTTGCAGTGATTAAGCTTTTCGCTGGATTCAAAGGATCGGCACATGGAAAGAGGTGATGGCAAAGCAGAAAGAAAAATGTGAGTTTTGCTTCCTTTGGTCTGGATGTTTATTCATAAGTACTAGAGATTTAAGAGGCTCTTGTCTTCACTCCCTTTAGCTTCAAAGATCTTCTGCATGGGTTTACGACTTGTAATCACTAAAAGCATTTTTGCTTTTTAAAATTGTTTCACATAAAATCTTCTGTGATCTTCCAACCCTTGTAAAGCAAATACTAAACCTTTTGTGCTTTCTTGTGCTTTATATAATTTTCTGTTTTTTTTTTTAAAATTCAGCTATAACTATTCTCTTCAAGTTTTACAGGAGCATGAACCAAAGTGTGTATTTACAGGTTAATATCCACATGGTTAAGTCAAGGTGCTTCACTGCTATGTGAGAAATGTAGAATGACAAACGCTCTTTCTTCTTCCCTCACCACTCCAAGGCCTGTAGGTAAACACTGTCCTCAGTCCTAAGGCTACTAGTGTTTTTTTTATAATTTAGATTTACAAGTATAGACCTATAGTTACAAATACATCAAATACACATAGATATTAATGTATAACTAATTCATATCTTTGAAGTATATTAAGAATATATGCATTTACATACTTTCTTGGGAATGGTAAGATAGCTCAATGGGAGCAAAGCATTGTTGCCAAGCTTGATACCCTGGCTTTGATCCCCAGAAGCCATGCTGGGAGAAGGGGACCATTTCCTGGGAATTTTCCTCTCACCTCTGCATGCACACAGGACATGAGTATATATCCACTCATGTGCACAAGTAGATGCACACATATAATTTAGTGCAATTAAACAATTTAAATAAATTAATCTTTTGAAACATTTGTAGATGGCTTTCATCTTTTTTAGACAGTCAGTTGACTACATTCGGTGTGTCTGTTTTGGCTTCTCATATATAAGTGTGCTTGTGAAACAGTCCGGTAACACGCTTTCTTTCAGCTTTCAACACTTCTGCATTATACACAATTATACACCGTGATGACAGGAAAACTCTAGGATGTGACTTTGTATGAGAACTGGGATGCATTGTTAACATAAACTTAATAGGTCACAGAATTTTTTACACATTTGTTTCTGTAAGATACTCTCTACGTTTTTCATTAATAAATTAGGAGGGATTAAGTTGTTCTAACACCTCCCTTCATAAGCATTGTGTACATGGCTTTATGTGAATAAGGTGGGTCCTTTGTACCTACTCACTGCTGATGCAGAGAAACAAACTAGGCATGCGTGATATTTGCCAACCTAAATGATGACATCACAATCTTTTAGGAAGAAAGGAGTTCCTTAGCAATTATTTAATTCTTTCTTCTGTATCACCAAGTTCAGTAATAGGTAGACATCGATATACAACAAACAATTGGTGAAGTAGATGCTCAGATGGAGCCAGTGTTGCAGTAGAATTCCCAGAGGGGAGACTGGTAGTGCACATACTCTTCTCACAAATGCTGTGCCTTTCTTTCTCTCAGTCTGTGGGATAGGAGAGATCATTTCCAGAACAGTGGATTTCCAACCCATTCAATCTCTGAGAAAACTTATATCCATCCCCTGAGTCACCTGCATTTATAGTTGCTTCTCAAAACTCTCAAAGTGATATTATAATATTATAAGTCCAGCTGTGCCGTATCAATTTCCTCAGGAACTTCAAATAGTTGTGTGGAAAGATGAGTCAGGAAAGTTTGCTGTAACAAATAGCATAGGCTATATATAGCATAGTGCTGAAGTCAGTAACTCCTGGGCCAAGGCTCTAACCAACACAGCACCTGCTGAAGGTTTTCTTTCTGGCTTGCAGGTGGCCATCTACACACCGTGTCCTTACACTGTTGCATGACTTCCCTGTCTTATCTTGTTTTTTAATTAGAGAATATTGATGCTATTTTGCAATTCTTATTATGACATGTTGGCCAAAGCGTGCACCACTCTACAAATACCACTATGCAGCACATGGGGGCTTTTGTACAAAAATTTCTGGACAAAAACCATCAGTTCATGGGAAGACAGCCATATAACGTAACTCCTAAGATGTCCTATCTACTTCGTATATTGCTCATCTTGGTTCAGCCTTGTGTGGTCCTTACTGTTGCTTAAACATGGTCATCCTTTTCCTTTTGCACATTTGGTGTGCGCCCATCCTGTGACATGAAATGTGATCATGTGGATACTTTCATTCAATTCTTTCCCTGCTCCAAAGTCACCTCCTGATTTCTCTATCCTCTTTCTTCATGAGTCCCTGGTACCATGAAGCTATTTTTGTCTGTTTGGTTTATCTTTTGTGCAAACTGAATATAAGCTTGTTCTGTGTGCGGTATGTGTTTGTTTTTCTCATGCACCCTAGCACCTCCAGGCTAGAATATTTAATTGTTTGGTAAGTACTTGTTACAGGAGATAATGAATATTTATTATTACATATATTATAACATCAACATTTTATTGTGCTATAGTTGTCTTGCATATTTGCAAAATAATATTAATTCGATGATATAGAAAATGAAATCAGGAAGTTAAAAACATTGCTCATGGCTACACTGAAAATTAATACTAGTCATGATAATTAGCAAGTTTGAGCTTCACACCAGGGTCTTTTCCTTTCAAATGCTCAACTATTTTCCTTTGTATCATGCTGAGATATGAATGAAATGAGAACAATTTAGCAATTTTCTAACAATTTTACAATAAAATTGATGTTAGCTTATGGTTTGCATTTGTCTTTGAAATAAAGAAGCAATCCTCTGGCTAAAACTCTTAAAACTCACAGTACATTTGAGTAGAAGATTTTTCTGTTTGTTTAATACAGGGGCTAAACCCTTCCCTGAAAATCAGTCTGACTTCTGCTCCATTGAGATAATAATACATTTCTAACACAAAGCTATTATACTTTGAGTTTGCTGGTGACCTCAACCTTGACATTTGATCTGTAGCAGTGCAGACGGCTTGATGTTCGAAGACATGTTTTGAAGCTTGCTTGTTGCTCCTTCAATAAATGTCTATACTGAATGGGTCAATCAATCTCTGCAGTGTTAAAATTCACTGGAAATATCTCAGAAGTGAAGTTGAGAGTTCATGACCAGAAATTGGAAATAAATTGCTGTTATATTCTATCTGACTAGATTGCTGCTTTCCTCTGTGGGTCTCCCAAACTCCAGGATTATTCCAGCTCTCTCGCTCTCCCTTTTCCTCTCTTTTCTTTCTCTCTCAATCTGGTCTACAGATAACTGATAAATCCTAGTTTAGTGCTGAACCTAGTTTCTAAATTCTTTATTTTCTCATTGATTGACTGAAATATGGCTTAAAAGAAGAGATGAGGAGATGACTAAGCGGCTAAAGATTTGTCTTGCTAGCTTAAGGACCTGATTTCCAGATTCTGGGTAAAGCCAAATATAGTAGTGCACACATATGATCCCAGCATTTCTACAGGGAAATCAGAGGTGAAGATGGAAGATTCTGCAAAGCTCCTGTTTCAGGAAGCCTGTCCAATGCAGTTGTTCACAACCACAGATCCTGTCTACACAAGGTAGAAGGAAGGACCAGTACCTAAGGTTGTCCTCTGGCCCTTACATGCACTTGTCTGTACACACATACAACACACACACACACACACACACACACACACACACACACACACACACACACGGAAAAGAATGTGTTTTTCTCTCCTTAGATGATGGTGTCATTAACGAGTGACCTACAGTGCTCCACCTTTGATTTGATATGAGAGCAGTTAAGGGCTTTTGATCTACCACATGTTTGTAAGTACATGCACGATGTCAATTGTGCCTTGATTTCAAAACCCAGTGCAGTTGTTATAGGTCATTATTCATATGTGTCAAGCAGTTGTAAGATGTTCTTAGAATTACATGGTGATGGAAAGGGATGAAACAGTTACTTTTGTCATTGCAATGACAGAATGCTTGGCATAAAATCAAACAAAAAGAAAGTTTGTTTGAGCTAAGAGTGTTAAGGGTAGAGTGCATCGTTGCTGTAAAGGCATGGCAGCAGGGAAGCAGCAGTGGTTACACATGTGTGATAAGGAGGACATGTGAAGTATAAATGCTGCTGTTCGCTGACATTCTGATGTAGCAGGGGACCCAAGATTATAGCATGTTTCCACCCACTGCCAGAGGGAGTGTTCCCGAATCAGTGAAATCTTCCTGAAAACATTCTTAAACTATGTCAGATGTGACCAGAGCTTTGTTTCCATGGTGATTCTAAACCCAATGAAGTTAACAGTGAAGGTTAATAATTACAAGAGGAGAGAAAAATGGAGTTATCCATGCAAAATTAAAACCAAAGTCTCATTTTCATTTGTATTCATATTGAAACTAATGAAAACCAAAAATACAGGATAGAGCATTGTAATAAACGTAAAAAATCTACAGTATTAGATTTTGGAGTCTAACCTGCAAAATTTTAATACCTACCAATAAACTCATGTAATTAGCATTAATCTGGAGGAATATTATAACTTTGGGGCTCAAAGATGAGAGCTCAGTTTGGCGATGATGAAGTACAATGGTTTATTTTGAATTCTGCCATTAAAACCATACTTTCTGTGTCCTTCCATTTAATCTGACTTCTTTTTACTGAGATCAGCTCCTTGAATGATTCCATAACCTCTAGGGGAGGAGTCGAGTATTGGACAAGCAAAGCTAACAGCTCAATCACTGCTCTGCTAAATTCATATTCAAGTTGACATTTATCCTCAACTGAATTTCCTCTTGTACTTTGAGATTCGATTAACCATTTTTTCATTTTCTGTGTCTCCATATTCATCTTTTACTGTTCACAAATACATTCAGAAAAGCTGAAGTTATCTTTAGGAAGCCAAACTTTCTGATTCTCTCTCTCTCTTTCTCTCTCTCTCACGTGTGTGTATGTGTGCGTGTGTTTGCATATGTGTGTATGATTAGAAATAATATTTAGCTTTCAGTACATTAAACACTCAACAGAAGGCATCAAAAACATGTTATAATAAGCAAAAATATCCATTAAACTTTGTGGAACACACCTGTAATCCTAGCACTCAAGAAACAGAGGCAAGAGGACTTCAGTGATCTCTAGCCAGGCCTGTATTGTAAGAAAATTTCTTAAATATATACATAATTCTTAAATAGAAGGTAATATTTGAATATTTACACAGCTCTAATCATTAGGAGAGGTCATGATTAAGGACTTTCTAAAATATTCATTCTTATTTTATGTGTTTGAATTTTTTGCTTACACCTATGCACATCATATTCTATGTGTGTGCACGGTAACCACAGAGGCCAGAAAAAGGCATCAGATCCCCTGAAACTGGAGTTATAAATAGCTGTGATCCACCATGTAAAAAGAGGGAGTGAACTCTGTGATTGAGTAAGATCTTTTAACAGATGCCAATCTACAGTGTGCAGTCACAGTACAGAGCAAAGTTGCTGCCCCTGCAGGTCCAGCCATTACACTCATGAAGCTTCTTCCCAATGGGGATGAGAACCAAGAGCCAGCTAAGCCTGTAGAGGATGAGAACCAAGACCCAGCCACGTCTGTCCTGGGGGCTCCTGCCAGTTGGCTACACTCCAGAGAACATCTTTTGCCCTGCCCCTGCCTTTTATTTGGGTATTTGAGTCACTTACTCTCAGATAAGACCATACCTATTGGACCAAGGTGCCCCAATACTATTGGCTGTCTGATTGAATTCCCACAACACATGTGGGTGCTGGAAACAGAACTCAAGTCCTCTACAACAGAGGAATGTGCTCTCAGACACTGATCTCTCTGTTTATATCCCCATTAAAGATTTCAAAAATAGTTAGCTTCATCTATTCAGAGTTGAGGTATTAATTACGTGGTGAAATATCAAAGGTCAGAAGAATAAACTATGGAAACAAAAATAATTTACAGACACATTCAAGGATGATTGACTGTAAAATAGCTGGTCTGTGGTTACACACTATCTATTAATCTGTCTATCATATGTGCATCCAATCATCTAACCATTCACTCAAATGTGATTTGCTAAACACATAAATAATAAATCCAGGAATGGTGGTTGTGAGTCTCAGAACAATGAGTTGGACTTCATACTGAAGTTCTCTCAGGCAAATAAAGCCTTCTGTAGAACAATTAATAAAAACCCAAATAAGATATTGGAGTTTAACCCAAAAACCAGAAAAGCAAAGCAGCCAAGCCTCTAGAGAAGTCTTACCTCTACCAAGGCTGGAAAACTACAAACTGAGTAGTTTAAAGCTCTCCTCATTTTATATTCCCTCTAGTGCTGTGATTAAAGGCATATGACTCTCTAGTACTGGGATTAAAGGTGTAGGTCACCACGACCTGAATTTGTCCCTTGTGTAGCCCAGGGTGGCCTTAAACTCACAGAGATCCATCTGCCTCTGTCTCCCAAATCTGGTATTAAAGGTATGCATCACCACTGCCTGACCTCTAATGGCTTAGCTTTGCCCTTCTGATCTTTAGGCAAAATTTATTTATTAAGTCATGAATAAAACATCACTATACGCTTCCCTCAAAATAACAGTGACTTGCAAGTTGGGGACCACATTTTAGAGTTCTAAGAATAGCTCATTCAAGAAGACATCATGCATTCCTGAAGATTAGATATGTAACAAAACAATTGATGATCTACAGCAGATGAACAAGACCTTTGAAGTAGCCTGGAACCCTGTATAATAAGCATAGTCACTCTAATTGGCTAAATTAAGGTTATTCTGTCATTAAGTTGATGATTACACTGGTTTTGTATCCTTTAGTCTAATTCTTTAATGAAAAGCCTACTTGCCATTCACTGAACTTGGAAAACCTCAAGAAACAATGGCTTGTGAATCATTATCTTTTTCTGAATGACACTGCAAAGCACTGTGATTGTCTATGAAGATTAGTAACATCTGATTCCTGTTCCAGATTGAAGTCTTCTAGGGAAAATACATGTAAGGTATTACTGAATAGAGTGTGATACATCCAATTTCAGAAATCTGAGAGATCAAAGTTTTTGAACAGAGGGAAGAACTTCTAGAAGAGAGTTTCTGGTACATTTCTCTCTTCATTCTATTCTACTTTTAATTTGCAATTAATTTGATGGGTTAAGATTGTATTGTGGCATCTATTCAATAAAAATTGATTGAGTGTCTACCATTACAGAAACCCTGTTTTAATCAGTACTACTATAACAAGAAAAGGCAGACTGCAACATAAAATACTAGTACTGCAAGAAAATCAGAAAAGAAATAAATCAATTCAGCATGAACTGTATCATTTTAAAATAATACATTTAAACTGTGATGTTTTTATAATTAAGAAAGTATTTGAGACCTTATGTATGTTATAGCGTGTACAGGTGGGAAAGTCACAAGACAAACACAGACATGCTTAAATTGTGCTGCAGCTTATGTTCTACTCAAATGAAGCAATGAGAAACACGGACCACACAGCTTCTCACTACATGATGGTGAAAATATTGGAAGATCTAAAAACACTCATGAGTTACTGAGGAATAAGTAAGCCCAGCACACCGAATGGCTAGAACTATCCTTGCTTACTCAACTTTCTCGCATCTAGTGGTGATATGGGACAGGAATAATAAAGCCCTGTGCTTTCATTTTGAGCAGAAACGTATCTGCAAGATGGATAAAGCCATGATACACTGGAAGCAGCACCACACCTTGTGTTTCCCAAGGATCTGCCTACCAAGGAAGGCCACGGGGCAACTGAGGATACATATAGAAGGAATGGTATGAACAGGAACTAAATTCTGGACACAAGATGGGTCCTCTGCTACAGTACAAACTGGCCCAGATCTGACAATTCCCCTTCATGAAATCATGACAAATAGGATTCCTGTAACAGGATTTATTTTATATTTTATGTTTTTTACATTTTATATATTTTATAATTTCAGGAAAAAAATAGTAAGAGTTTGTTTGACTGGCTACTTAAAGTCTTTGCTATTACACATAGTTGACAGTGATCATTTATTGTCATTGAATGAAATGAAATCAAACTAATAAATGCCAAAAGTATTAGAAATAAACTAAAATTTTATTGTGTGGGTCAACAATGAGATTGTTCTGATTTTAGCTAGTATTTCTCTTATGATTGTCACTTATCACTTTTGAATGTACTTTGATCATGATCATATTCTCATCTGTGAAGGACCCTTTAGTCTTTTGATCCTTGGGATTATTTTCAATATTGAGATTGCTTTACCATGTCTCTGCTTCTTTTTCCCTTATAGTAGATGCATTTTTATTGTTTTTTTTGAGCTATACATTTTCTATGCTCCCCTTCCCTGCCACTCCCCTCCCCTTCAACCTTCTCTCATGGTCCCCATGTTCCCAATTTACTCAGGAGATCTTGTCTTTTACTACTTCCCATGTAGATTAGATCTATGTATGTCTCTCTTATGATCCTCATTGTTGTCTAGGTTCTCTGGGATTATTATTTGTAGGCTGATTTTCTTTCCTTTTTGTTTAAAAACCACTCATGAGTGAGTACATAGTGTAATTGTCTTTCTGTGTTTGGGTTATCTCACTCAATATGATGTTTTCTAGCTCCATCCATTTACCTGCAAATTTCAAAATGTCATTATTTTTCTCTGCTGTGTAGTACTCCACTGTATAAATGTATCACATTTTCCTTATCCTTTCTTTGGTCAAGGGGCATTTAGGTTGTTTACAGGTTCTGGCTATGACAAACAAAGCTGCTATGAACATAGTTGAGCACATGTCCTTGTAGCACGATTAAGCATCCTTTGGATATATACCCAAAAGTGGTATTACTAGGTCTTGAGGAAGGCTGTTTCCTAGTTTTCTGAGAAATCGCCACACTGACATCCAAAGGGACTGTACCAGCTTGCATTCCCACCCGCAATGCAGAAGTGTTCCCTTTTCCCCACATCCTCTCCAGCATAAGTTGTCATCAGTGTTTTTGATCATGGCCGTTCTTACAGGTGTAAGATGGAATCTCAGAGTTGTTTTGATTTGCATTTCTCTGATGGCTAAGGATGTTGAGTATTTCCTTAAGTGTCTTTCAGTCATTTTAGATTCCTCTGTTGAGAGTTCTCTGTTTAGGTATATACTCCAATTTTTATTGGATTATTTGTTCTTTTGATGACCAATTTCTTGATTTCTTTGTATATTTTGGTGATCAGACCTCTGCGTGATGTGGGACTGATGAAGACTGAAGATCTAGATATTAATCCGCACACCTATGATTTTTGACAAAGAAGCCAAAAATAGAAACTGGGTGGTGATGGCACACACCTTTAATACCAGCACTTGGGAGGCAGAGGCAGGCAGATCTCTGTGAGTTCAAGGCTAGCCTGGTCTACAAGAGCTAGTTCCAGGACAGACTCCCAAGCTACAGAGAAACCTTGTCTCAAAAATAAAACAAACAACAAAAAAGAAGCAAAAAATATAAAATGGAAAAATGAAAGCATATTTGACAAATGGTGCTGGCATAACTGGATATTAATATGTGGAAGAATGAAAATAGACCCATGTCTATCACCATACACAAAACTCAAGTCCAAATGGATCAAAGGCCTCAACATAAAGCCAGCCATACTGAATCTCACAGAAGAGAAAGTGGGAAGTACACTTGAACACATTGGCACAGGGGACCACTTCCTAAATATAACCCCAGTAGCACAGACACTGAAAGAATCAATTAATAAATGGGACCTCCTGAAACTGAAAAACTTCTTTTAAGCAAAGGACACAGTCAACAAGACAAAATGACAGCCTACAGAATGGGAGTAGATGCATTTTGAAGAGTTTTCTTGCTGTCTTTAATGAGGACTCAGAAGGTACCAGGCCACATTGATAGGAAAACTTCTTTGCCTCAGTAAACGATGTTAGTATATGAATTACTTTGCATCCGTGCACTGAAGTCTATCAGGAAATAGTGTGCTTGTTTTGGCTCAGAGTTTCTGAGGGCTCTGATATGGAATTTACCTCTGTATGTTGTGATTATCATTAATGAATAAAGAAATTGCTTTGGACCTATAGCATGGCAGAACTTAGCCAGGCTGGGAAAACTAAATAAAATGTTGGGAGAAAGAAGAGAAGAGTCAGAGAGAAGCCATGTAGTCTGCAGCAGACAGACCCTGGAACCTTTCCCAGTAAGCCACAGCCTTGTGGCAATACACAGATTAATAGAAATCGGTTAAATTAATATGTATGGTTAGCTAATAAGAAGCTAGAGCTAATGGGCCAACTGATTTCAAGAGGGCTCAGCATGTGTTTCCCTGGGTCCACTGCTTTGGGCTGCCACGCAATGGAACTTTACAATTTAGAGAATGGTAGGGGAGGCTGCTCTCCTGATATCCATCAGGAAGTATACTTTGGAAAGTGCCAGAGAAGAGGTACTCCCTTACATGATCTACTCCCCCACCCCTATATGAAAACTCTTAATAACATCATCAAACTGAGAATGCATCCATGATTCAAGTTGATTCCGTCAGAGCCCTTAGGACTAGAAAACCTCTCGAGAGTAAAATCAGAAGGGACCAAGGCCTCAGTTCTTCAATACAGGAGACTAGGGAGACATTGTATTCAATCCACACCAAATTCACTGGCTATAAATGAAAGATTGTCTTGTTTCATGCTGCTTATATATATTTAAAATTTCCATTATGGCCAATATTTGATCTGCATTTAAATCTAGATGAGACAGTTGCCCTTACCTCAATGCAAATAAACAGCATTAAAATACCATGGCTCATGTATCTGTTTTTATTGTTTGACTATTCTAAGAAGCCAAGAGCAACTTCATCTGCAACTTGTTCACTTTAAAGACAAAGTGTAAATTTTTTCTCTAGATCAATAATATTATATATTTCTCCAAAAAATTTCATGTAAAAATAAAATAAAACTCTAAAAGCCTAATAATTGGTAAATATTTCTTGTGCTTTATAGAAAGATAGAATTATATGGATTATATGTCTGCCTGGGTTTAAAATTTACATACCGCATGCTCTTAACACTTTGAACATTTATGTTTAATTATGAACTGAATACATCACAGTTGAGGAGTGAGTACTATTGTATAATTTCTGACAATTTTTTTTTCATTTTATGACTTCAAGTTTCTCATTGAATGGCATTTCTTCTCTCCATATTGCAGTCGAATGAGAGGTTGGCCATTCAGAATTTCACCCTTGGTTGTTAGGAGAGACTAGACGAAACTATATCCACCTTACAGCTGTGTGAGGCAGGTTTTTACCTATTTAAAAGGAAGATAATATTTAAAAGTATCAATTCCTTGCCCCCAAACATTATAAGTTCAGAATTTAAACCATTTATCTATTAAATTTGAAACATTTTCTAGTACTTTAGTGTTATCTATATTGACAAAATGCATTAGCTGAAGATAAGTTTCAATGCATATTTCATCTAAAAAATTAGTTTATAAAAAAACACTTGGCAAGCAAAGGCAAAGACTCATACTTCACATGAGTATAAACTGTCTCTCTTAACAAGCATGGGATTCTCAAAAAGCAAATTGTCTTAAATCAATCAGAAAAGTAACCTTTCCTTTGTTGTATTTTAGTATTCTCTCCTCCCGGGTTAATGCCAGGTCTCATTCATACGTTCTTAAAATAATCATGTGTGCATTAGGTGAACAAACTGAGAACTTGTTCATGGTTTCTAGTGAACAAGTAAGTCCATTTAGAGAGCCAAGGGAAAGGAGGATTCACTTTGTGGAGCAGTGAAATAAGTGACAAAGCAGTTTTAGAAAAAAACTTAAGAATGATGCAGCTAATTCCAGTCAAAATCTTAGCAAGCATCACTAATTGTAGCATGAACAGCCTGTAAAAATCAAGGGACAGAAGTTAGCAAGCAAGAGACACTGGAGGCATCTCTTTTCTCTGTCCACAGATGCTGCTCCTGAATTCTCCAGGATTCAGGAGCACCCTGTGCTCCACCACCCTTGCCCGTCATGCTGGGGTGGAGCAGAGTTCCAGGGCTGCCTGGCTTGGCTTCCTGCCCCTCTGACCTCCCTCTAAGTTCAGAGACAGCACTTCAGTGATAAGACCCTGTGGAGGGCATCTTTTCAAGCTACATTCCCACACCACTCTCTGCTTGATCTCTGTGTTTAGCCAGTAGCAACATCTGACTTTCTGACTTGTAGGTCATGAGATAAGAAATGAGGAAGTAGAAACTTCTAAGTTTCTAATGAGATGGAATACTTTGAAAGAAAAAAAAAGCAATGCTTTCATGATGTTTTGTTTATTAATTAATGCCAGCAAGGCTGGATAAAAATACTGATACAGATGACTCTGTCATCAAAGGCACAGATCCTACAGAAACAGGTGATTTGACGACACAAAGAGAGATAGCATACACAGTAATAAATTATGTCTAGAGAGAGAGGGTAGATGATATGGATAAGAGACCAGACAGACACACTGCAAATGGTAATTCTGATGCCACAGATGATATGGGTGAGATGTTATAAAGATATTAATGTGATAGATTTTAGGTAGAGCATATAGATATAGTTACACCTAGAGATGCAGACACATGATGGGAACAGAGACACATAGAGTTAGAAGTAGCACTAAATAGAGAATTGGCAGCTAACATAGTGATGGAGAGAATTTCTGGTGTTTAGGAAAGGTAGCATAAGCATATCCATGCACAAACATGAATAAAAATAAGTAAATTTAGTGACAAAAATGAAAAAAATATTCAGTATTCAATTTGCCATAAGATAGTTTTCAGTCCCCTTAAAATGCCTTTGAAATAGACACTGTATATTTAAAAGTAAAGTTAAAACAGAAATTGAGCTAAAGGAATCTAATTGAGCTAATGATATCAGACCCCAATAATACCAATGAATACACATCTTCAAGCTCTGTATGTTGGGCCTGGTATGTAGTATACACTATCACAGGCAATATGTACATGAAATCAGGGATCAAAAATTGGTCCCAAAGTAAGTGGAGAAATTGAACCTTTAAAATTGGATAACTTGACTAATGGTAGTTTTGAAGCTAATATTTGATGCTCTGAATTAGGCATCTGGAGTTTGCAAATCTCATATTTCAAATTTTACATTTATTTCAGTATGTTAAAAATGACATTCTTTGTAAGGTTTAAATAAAAATGAAGTCACACTGATTTGCACTCATTATTAAATGACTTTTTGCATGGTTACTACATTTTAGGGACATTTAAAAATTAATTATGCTTTATCCAATTTTACCTTACAAAGTATTGAGACTCAGTGCCCACCTCCTTTTAAGAATTAATAGCTGAGAATATCTGACAGAACAATGAAGACAACCTTCTCTAGCTCACCAGCTCTTGTTTCTGAAAGTTCATCTGGGGTAGGGCTGCAAGAGATCCCACTTAATTAACATGGGCGTTTTTCAAGGGTTTCATTCATCATCTATCACAGCTGGCAGGTGTGTGCCTTTCCTAGACACGCCTCCTTTGCATGTTACAGGACGATATGGGCCATATGCATTTAATCTATCTGATACAGTTTATTTCTTCTCAATGTTTCTCACTTAATACCTTTCAACTAAATTCTAGGTCATGTGAGTAAAACAGTTATTGGTTAGCAAGATCCTGATAGAGATACCAGTAGAAAAGTCAGATGAGAATATAAAAAAGAAATAAAGCCAGCTCATTTGCAATGCCAAATCAATAGCTTGCTGTTTTATAACATAATATGGAAGTGGGGCCGTTTTGACTGAATAAATCACCTCAAAAGCAGCATTCAGCTTGCTTATAGAAAACACATTGAAGGCTAGATAAAAGATAAAAGGTTAGTAGAATCTGACTGCCAAGGAAATAGAACATTTTTCTCCTTAAAAAAAAAAAAAAAAGAAGCCAGGCGGTGGTGGCGCAAGCCTTTAATCCCAACACTCGGGAGGCAGAGGCAGGTGGATCTCTATGAGTTCGAGACTAGCCTGGTCTACAAGAGCTAGTTCCAGGACAGGCTCCAAAGCCACAGAGAAACCCTGTCTCGAAAAACCAAAAAATAAATAAATAAGTAATAAAAAGAAAAGAAGAAGAAAAGACAAAAAGATACTCTTGTTTGATCCTTGTACATTTTTTAACTAATGCATTGTGGAAATAAGAGAGTAATCTCTAGAGTTCAGGCAATCAAAAATATAATTACAAGGACATATGAACATGTGGTAGAATGGCAATATATCTGTCATAAAAAGTATTTTGGTCTTTCAGGTCTTGAGTCATCCACCTATAGACAAACAAACTGTAGTTGAGTCAAAATCTGCCTCTGCAATGGAAGCCTCCTGAAACTTCCACAGTTTGTTGCATGTATACTCACATATACACAAGCATGCGTATGTACATATGCACATACATACAGAAATATATTTATGCTCCCACATGCACTCACAGAGAAACACTTCCTTACAGGTGTAATATTAATCTCTATTGAAGGCTATGCCTGAGTGTGCTTTAGCTTCATTGCGGTCTTTGCTACAGGTAAAGGGCATTGAGTTGGTTACAAGAACAGAGAATATTTAGTTCCTAACCTATGTAGCATCAGCAATAGTGAAAGGAAATCCTAAATGCACCAGAGAGTTCCAGTAGCCAAAGTTAAATGATATAACCTCAAAGAATAGCTGTGAGTTCCAGAGGGGCACCAAGAGGCAAGCATCCTAGAACCCAAAGCTCCAAGAAGAAACACCAAGAGGCAAATGAAGAGTTCCAAACATCAAGAGAGGACAGATCTGTAAGAATCTAAGAATCCAAGGGTCCCCACACCCATAGCTGAAATCTTCCACTGCAGGTTGTTGACCCTCTAAGCCATGTACAACAAAACTCTGTCTTTGTTGTAGTTTGAATGTAATTGGCCCACATAATCTCATAGTACTATTAGGAGGTGTGGCTTTGTTGAAAGGGGCATGGCCTTGTTGGAGGAAGTGTGTCACTGAGGGATTGAAGGTTCCCTGTGCTCTCAAGATACCACCCAGCATGTTTCAGTTCACTACCTCTGAAACACCATGACTGCCTGCATTCTTCCATACCCTGTCATGATGATAATGGACTAAAATTCTGAAACTAAAAGTGAGCCACCCCAATTAAATATTTTGTTTTTAAGAGTTGCTATGGTCATTGTCTTTCTTCACAGCAACAGAAACCCTAAATAAGACAAAAAAAAATGGTTCTAGAGACTGGGTTATCACTGTGATAAGCCAGACAATGTTTTTATTTGGAGTAATATGGACTTTGGGTTAGGAAAGCAGTTAAATGCTTTAAGCATTGATTAATGGGCCATACTAGTAGAAGCATGGAAGACAGTGGTGCTGAATGTGGTTTTGTAAACAGTGAGGGCAATCTTAAGAGGTCTCAGGAGAGAAGAATTTTAATATGGTGTCTAGAGATCATTCTTGTGATATTGTGGGGAAGAACATGGCTTCATATTACTCTTCTTTGAGGAATCTTCCTGAGGCTAAATAAAGGGTTTTGGATTTATTATCAGAAGAAATCTCAAAACAACCTAGTATAGACTGCCATGTGGTTATTCTTGGTAACACAAATCAATATTTATAATTAAAAGGGGGCGAGTTGAGCAGGGTATATTACAAAAAGTAAAATTTCAGGAGGAAAGAACACCAGGAAGTAGAATGAGATAAACCCTTTGTTCAAGGAGATAAATGGATTAAGAAATGGAATATAGAGAGTGGTGACCCCAGGGCAAGGTTCCATCCAGTTAAGTTTTCAACTTGTACAAAAGAACTGAAGCAAAGCTCAGAGCCAGTTGTGGTGGGGTACACCTTTAACTCCAACACTGGGGAGACAGAGGCTGGCTGATCTCTGAATTTGAGGCTAGCCTGGTCTACTGAGGAAGATTCAAGACAACCAAGCTTAGACAGTCAAGGACATGATGAAGATGCAGTTGACCAATGGGGCCATGTTCTAGCCCAAGCAGAACTTGGGAGCTTTGGCCACTTGGTTCTGGCTTTAGAGGTAAGGATAGAAGAAATGGATTGTGAAATTTTCCTCCAAGGCAAAGGAAATCCACCAAGTATAGCCATGTGTAAGGGGTATCCCTAAATGGAGGCTTCGAGAGGCTATTTTGTGAAGCTGTGAAGTTGAAGCCTGGGTAGCACTGGAGACCCCAAAATCTAAGAGATGCCAGAGTCATGGAATATCTGTTGAGGAGAGCTGCTAGCAGGGAATGAAACAAGCCCAAAGTGTGCTGCAATTAAAAAAAAAAAAGACTAAACAAAATTGGAAATCTGAATAGGGCTTTCACATCAGACATGGAGATGCAGAGTTTGAAGTTTGTCCAGCTGGTCTTTGGTCTTACTTTGTTCAATATTTTCTCACTATGCTCCCTTCTATATATTTTGGGATAGTAATGTATATCCTGTGCCATTGTATTATGGAGTTACGTGATCTGTCTTTTATTATTATTTTGATTTTATAGGGGATTGCAGTTAAGAGAGTGTATCAGTCTCAGAGAGATTTTGAACTTCAGACTTTTATAATGGACTGACTCATACATTGTCGAGACTTTGATAGATTGTGAGGGCTTTTGAAGTTGGACTAAATGCACTCTGCTTTATGATGTTGTTACAAGGTTTTGCAGGTTGGGGAGTAGTGGAATGTGGTAGTTTGGATGTAATTAGTCTCCATTAATCTCATAGATAGTGATACTATGAGGGTGTATGGTTTTGTTGGGGTGATTATGGCCTTGTGGGAGGAAGTGTGTCATTGTGGGGGTGTGCTTTGAGGTTTTTCATGCTCTGGATACCTAGTATATCACTCAATTTCCTATTGCCTACAGATATGGAACTCTTAGCTACTCCTCCATCACCACATCTGCCTTCATGTCCCCATGCGCTCTTCCATGATAATGGACTGAATGTCTGAGAATGTAGCTGCCACCTCAATTAATTAATTTTCTTAATAAGAGTTTCTCTGGTCAGGGTGTCTCTTCACAGCCTTGAACTCACAGCACAGTAAGTTCCAGCGTGGAAAGCCTATAGTTACAAGTCACTGGTTCTCATTACATAGAGCTAAGATTTTCTGTGCTTAGGAAGCCGATGTGTGAGATTTTTGAACTTGCAGCCGTCAACACAAATGAAGCTTTTTCTGGTTTGCTTCCTATCAACTATGATAAAAAAAAAAAACCTCTCTCACCAAAAGCCTCTAGCCTGGACAGGAACAGGCTTACTTTTCTGAGACTTCCAGGTCACAATCTGTCACTGAGGGAAGTCAAGGTGGGAACTCCACAGCAGCTAGAGGAGACCCGCGAAGGAACACTGCTGCAAGTACAGGGGACAGCTGTTCACTACATTGAGAAAAGTAGCTTCCCGCACAGAGGAATGATGTTTCCAGGCTCACTCACTGCTTACTAACTCTCTGTCTTGATTTTTTTTCTACTGTTGTATCCACCCTGGGACCACATGATTGAGAAATCACTTGCTTATATATTGTTTCATTTATTTGCTTAAATATTTTACTTTGCTACCTAAAGGATAATTGCTTTAGTTGAGGTGAAATCCTATAATGTTTATAGTTACACTAGTACTTAATAAAAGTTAAAACCACGTTTTTATATAAGAAATTAACTCCCTACAAAAGTTCGCATCAGACAGGCTTTCAATATCATCATCAAAAGAAAAAAGTCAAGACTTTTTTCATTGTTTTTAAGGTATTTCAATCAGTTCTGTAAACCACTTCCATTTTCATGCAACACCTAAGAAATGCAAGCAGACAATGATCATACTGAGTTCTTAAACTGATACTGATTTTGGATATGTAAGTTGGGCTCAAAATAAAACACAGAGGCAGTTTGTGTTTGCTCTACAAAATTATGGAAAGAAAAATTTTGAACTTGAATTTATATCTGATCACTATGAATATAACATTAGAAATACAATCATTCAATAATTAAAATCTTTTCCCATACATGTGAGAAATAAGTATCTTGTAAGAAATTTGAAAGAATAGTGTAAAACATAAAGCAGGTATAGCGTGCGAAGGAGGCTGGTTCCAACAGTGGAAAGTTTCAAACACAAGGAAAAAAAGAATAGGTTCAGATCCTTCAGATAAAAGTCAGAGAAAGGCCTGTATCTTCCTTCATTGGCTTCCATTCAGGTGTGCCGGGTGCAGCTTAGTAGGAAGAGAACAGAATGGAAAGGCCACAGCAAGCACACTTCCCTCCCGGAAGCTGATGTCAGATAGAATCCTTCAGTAAATAGAAGCACAGCTCCTTGAAGAAATGCCTAGCTCTGTGCCTGAGAGGAAAATGTACACGATGAGCTGAGAACATTTCAGAATGCCAGAAAATAAGAGTCTGTACAAAGCAAACAAACACAGCATCGATGTAAGAGGTATGAAGAGTGGTTTTTGATGTGCAACACTAAGGGACAAAATTTGAGGGGAAGACAGGGCACAATTTGAGTGATAAAATGAAATATTGGGTTATAAGCAAAATGTCTCTGAACAGTAAACAGTAATATAGTAAACGTCTCTGAATCCATATTGCTATAAATAAAATATCTAGCTCATAAAATTGAGCAAAGAAGCAATGTTTCTATTCAGGAGAATTTCAAAGAATATCATGCATTTGTTCCAATGAGCCTGAGAATGTGAGGGTTCAACTCCTAACTACCTGAGTGTAGTGTGATTGCAACACCTCTCTTTCAAATATGAGAAGGAAAAAGAGGCATATAGCCACATTTTAAGGTAAGAAGCATGGAGCATAATACATACAACAGTTGACCTAGTTCTTCATACAGAGAGACACATATGAACACACAGGCACACAGTCATACAGGCTCACAGACACACATACACACACACATGCACACACACACACACAATTTCACCTTGATATGTAAGTCCCTTGGCTATGAAATGGTTAAATGATGCTTTGCATCTCTAATATGATGCTCAGAGGACTTATAACCCGAAACTGATAACAACACATTGGTAGCTCAGTACATCTGATATTTAAGTGACATACTCAAAAGGTCAAATTTATCAGAAACAAAAGTGAAAAAGAGCCGCTAGAGTCTGGAAGAGGATACAAAGGCATGGCAATTAAATGCAGTGTTCTGTCCTCCAGTTGGATTCTAAAACAAAAGACCATTCGTACAAGCAAAAATCCAGAGTTCCTAACCACGTGTAGAGTGTGCTCAGTTCATTTTCATCACAGATGCCACATATTGGTAAAAAAAAAAAGTCAATAACAAGTACAAGTTGTATGTACTCTGTCCACTCATTTCTAAATTTTAGTGTAAACCAGAAACACTTAGGAGACAGAATCTTAACTTCAAAGAGTGAACAAGTCCCAATTTCCATTTCTTTTCCTTGGCCCCTAAAACTTTAGAACATTATTATTTTTTTGCACATATGTAAGTCAACACTAAAAGCTTGGTTATATAATATGTACACAATCTTCACAAGGCACACAGGAAATATCTCTTAAGAAATATTTTGTAGTCTCCTAGATTGTTGTTGAATAATATTTTAAGAAGTGTTACATTTGTTTGTGCTGTGGAATATTTGTTTAATGATGCAAAGATGTATTGCATTCTTTCATGTTGCATTTGTTTAACTCTATGAAGCTGTGTTACTTTGCCTGCCTAAAACACCTGATGATCGAATGAAGAGCTAAATGAAGGAGGAGAAAGGATGGATGGGGCTGGCAAGCAGAAGGAATAAATAGAAAGAGAAAAGAAGAAGGAACAAGAGAGAACAAGGAGAGGAGGACACTATGGTCCAGCCACCCAGCCACCCAGCCAGTTACAGAATATGAGTAGAAGTAAGATATACAGAACTAAGAAAAGGAAAAATACCAGAGGCAAAAGATAGACAGGATAATTTAAGAAAAGCTAAATAAATAGAAACAAACCAAACTAAAGTCAGGTATTTATAAGAAAAAAATAAGCTTCCATGTGTGATTTATTTGGGAGCTGGGTGATGGGCACACAAAAGAGTAAAAGATTCAAGAGAGTGAAAAAACAACCAACAACATTTTGGTTTCCCAGTGTGGGGCAAGAGTGAAAGAAAATCCAGCTACACCAGGTGCTCTTTCTAAAGCTTCAGTTATCCGGGACTCTAACTTGCAAAACAAGGGTAGAAAAGAGGCCATTAGTTGAGTCTGTAGTTCATCTCATTGTCTCCTCAACAGAAAAGAGGAATGTCTACATTTTGATCAGGGAAAATATTATTTAAGGAGATGAAAATAAAACCATTTGTGCTAGCAGAAGTTTTACCCATGTGATAAAATCTCAGAAAACAATTGAAGGACAAAAATATTTAATCTATCTCCTGCTTTCAGTGTGTGACGCATTACTATGGTGGAGAAGATAGTATAGTACAGCCTTCATTATGAACCAGAGTTAATGACTGCTTCTGTTTCCTGCCTTCCCTTTTAGTTTATCTTTTCTATTCTTCCATTTTACTACATCTCCATACATCCAGATGATTTCACTAACTTCACAAGTGCATCTCAGTTCAATGAAGTTTAAGATTAAGATTAAATATCTTACATCTAGGTCTAGCCGTTGTCAGTCTTGCTCTTCAGCGAATCTTCTTAAAACATCTTCTCATCACCCCTCCTCACAGACAAAATCCAAGCCTATTTCTTCATGTGAAATTCATTTTACACACACGTTTGTTTCTTTTATTACTGACATGACAAAAATTACTCAGCAGGAGTACCTTAGGGAATGGGTTGCTTTTGTGTACTGTTTCAGTTACATCTGGTTGGGAAAGAATAGTGATAGGAGGTTGAAGTTGCTCCTCACATTTTAGAAAACCAAAAATCAAAGATAAGACCCAAAAGTGGGCCATTCCCAAGTCAGGTCCCATAACTCCTGTTAGCAGTCTTATGAGCTCCAGTCAGGTTCTCAAAATCAGGAGCCTGTAGGGAACCTTCCAGTTCGAACCAAATGGTTACAGACACAAAACCCCTTTTGACAATAACAACACCAGCACTGTTCCAAATTTCAAGTCTCATGTGTTCTCTTGGACCCATGTGGAACTCTGTCAAATTTATCACAAGTTGCATGCAGCACAGTGTTATGTTGTATTTGAGGGGAAGGCATTAAACAAGGTGTATTTAATAGTTAAAACACCAACTGACCAAAGAAACAATTCCATCCAAGTGTAGCTTGGCAAATCAATGAGTTTTTTTTTGGGGGGGGGGATTATTCTCAGGTTCATTGGTTATTTATACACGCATATCTCAAAACAAATGTATTCCAAATCAGACCCCAGCCTTGTTGATGACTCAGAAAAGATATGTATTAGTGTCCCACCTCCTCTATACTCCAGTGCTCAGCCAAGACCATGTGCATCTAGGGATGGAAGACATGGTGGCTGGAATTTCAGGCCACACACTGATCTAAAAAGAAAATGATAATAGCTTTTTATCCTTACCATCTATCCAACTAATGCCTTGTAAATTTTATTACTACTTTCCCACATTTGAAAGGCTAGGGACACGATAATTTACCACAGACACCAGTGCTCCAGATTGCGGATCTTGTCAGGCCTGAGGAAACAGTTTCCCATCAATATCAATAGCACAAAGTAGTGTTTCCGTTAAAGACAGTAGGAAGAGTTGTAGAGAAAAGAAGACTAAGACCAAAGTAACATCAAAAGTGTTACAAATCATGGAAGTCCACAGCCAGCACCCAGAGGTCCTGGCACCTTCTACTTCTGCGGCCTGGATGCCAGATGCCCACACAGCCTCTCCTTGGGGCTAGCTACACACGTTGCTGATGTCTTTCCTTGGCAGGCTGTCCCGATGATGCTTCGGATTTCCTTTTCCCTCACAGCTTCCCGCGTCTCCCTCTCAAGGTCTCACAAAGGGATTCTAAGAGTGTTTCACCTTGCCCTGACCCCTCCCCCCTATATGCCTTTGAATCTGGGGGGAAAGTTGCTGTGATTTCCATATTCCTGTGTTCAATGTGCCTTGAAAACAGCATCACATGGATGACATCAGGATCTGGAAGAAGCTTGAGCTATAGCAAGATTCCCAAAACCCACAGCAGAAGCAGCCTCTGAGTGTCAGTTTGCTGAAAGTAGAGAGATACCCTGCAAAAACCCATAGCACTCTTTTTCAAAGCTGGCTTTGAAGTGAGTTGAAGCTTCTTTTTTTATTTTCTTAAAACAGTCATTTCTCATTTTACATACAAATCCCAGTTCCCACTCCCTCCTCTCCACCAGCATCCTCCTCCATGCCTTCCCTCACTGCACCATCAATCCACTGAGAGATTAAGGCTTCCCATGGGGAGTCAACAAAATCTGGCACTTCATTTTGAGGAGCTGATGCAAGGTATCCCTCCAAAGGGAATGGGCTCCAAAAAGCCAATTCAAGCACTAGGGATAAATCCTGGTTCCACTGCCTGTGGTCCCACAGACTGCCCCAGCCTCACAGCTGTCACCCACATACAGAGGGTCTAGTTTGATCTTACGCAGGCTCCCCTTCCCAGTCAATCCAGAGTCAGTGAGCTCTCACTAGCTCAGGTCAACTCTTTCTGTTGGTATCCCCATCATGGTCTTGACCCCTTTGCTCTCATTATCACTTCTCCTTCTCTCTTCGAATGGACTCTGGGATCTTGGCCCAGGGCTCTGCTATGGGTCTATGAGGCTCCAGTCTGGACTCTACTTCTTGGCAGCACCTTTGTTACTTTACCCTTACAAATTCTGGCTTCCTTTTAATTGTTATTAATCTCTCCAAAATCAAACCAAACCTTCCTCATCTCCAACTTTCCAGGATTTTCTGATCCTAACTGCAAATTTTCATGTTTTCTTCCCTATGTGTAAGTCTCACAACAGCAGTGGCTAAAAGTCCTAGTGTTAACCAAGATACTTCACTATTACTTTCAGAAAAAAATAAGTTTATCTTAAAAAGCAACTTCATGCAAGTTCTGTGGACACAGATAGAATGTAGGCAGAGTCTGTGCTACACTAGGACGTGAATGGATTCTAGTCTAATTGTAAGTAGAGCCCTCAATCCTGTGTGAAATCTCATGAGCAAGGTCTTTTGTCTTTTCTTATTGTCCACACTCTACATTGTACATAGATACCATTAAACTCTTCTTACATCATTGTATCTCATTTATGATTCTTTTCTGAACTTTTTCTTCCCTTGGACATATCCCAAGGGTTTAGACATGTGTATCAAGGTTCAGTCAAAACAATTACCACACTCCTGAACTAATTTTTTTATTAAAGAGATTATCATTGTATTAAAAAGTAAATAAATTAATGAAGTTTAGCCCATTATAGTAGGAAAGGCATGGCAGAACAAGTAACATCACAAAGGGAGTGAAGTATACAGAAACAATATTTGTGCTCTAAAAATTTCCTCTTTATTCTTTATTCTATGAATGTCTGTGAAATGATACAACCCAGATTTACTATGTTCACCATTCCTTAGCTAATTTTTCTACTACATGCCTTTTAGATATACTCAGAGATGTCACTAATAGCCAAGGCAGGTGAAATGTTAAATAGCTAGATGGACAGATATAGACAGGAGGAAAGATAGATGAGAGATGAGTGATAGATATATAGCTAGATGATTGATATTTTATAGGTAGATAAACAGATAAAATAGATGATTCTATATGATGATGATGGATAAATGATAGCTAGATAGATGATGATGATAGATAAATGATAGATGATGATCATGATGCATATAGATAAATAGATGATAGGTAGATAAATGGACAGATAGACTAACACGTGGACAGGTGGAGAGACCTCAAGACATATGGAATATGTAACACTAGTCAATGTTCATGACCCTCCGAGTAGGAATATAAGTCTGACATAGTGTCACTAAGACACCAAACATACATTTAACAAAATATAATGGGATGCTAAGTTGGTATAAATAAGGCATATAAAGCATATTAGCTTTATTAAGCCCTCCAAATTCCCAAAATTCTGTAGTATATGTTGGATGTGGTTTAAATGTTTTTTTGAAGTCCCATGTTCTAGAATCATGGTCACCACTGGGTCACTGTTGAGGTGCTCCAAGGCTTTCAGTGTTGGTGTATATTGGAAGATTGTTAAAATATGGAAATCTACACAAACAGTGTAGATTAGTTCTTTTCTATGAAATCAATTAGTCTGTCTTCCTCTGTGTTCCTACCATTGGACAACCAATTTCCTTGAAGCCAGAACCAAGCAATTGTTTGTGCCAGGCTTTTCAGTCTCTGGAACTTTGAGGTAAAGGGAATGTACAGTCACAGGAATTTTGTTATAGCAATAGAATCAGATTCAGGTATTATCATCTAAGAATGATTCAACTAGAATTGAAGATAAAATGATAAAAGAACGCATGCTTACACTCGGAATGCACATGTTTCTCATGTGGGGATGAACAATCTTACCATGTTCTTGTATTTATTTGAAATCACACTGAGCAGAAATTATTTCTACAATTGTCCCTTCCCTTGGGTCATTTAAATGGTTTAAATTCCATTTAGACATTGGTCCTTCAGAAGCACCATAATTACCAAAGATAAATGCCTCATCTACTTTCAAATCTTCATTAAAATTAGCTTTGTTATTTTTGTGGTGCCCAATAGCATAGCTATTAGAGTTAAGAGTCTGTCAGCATTTCCATTTACTAACTCTGGGGTTTTTTTAGGGTTCATTATCTTTTCTGTTTTGAATTGCATTAGCCTGAAAATTAGCTGTCAGCATGAATATGTATTATATTACCCAAACTCCACACACGCATCAGTTAGGCAACAGAGAAGGTGGAGACCGGTCACCTCTTCCCTCTTCTTCATAAAATTCTAAAGGTGTGTTGACTGCTTCATTATCTCACAGGCAGCCACAGGCTGAGTGTTTTAATCATGGACTTTCTCAGAGAATTGGTCTTAAGCCTGACCTAATCATTTTGATATTTAAAAATGTATGAAGCCAAATTGAAAACGTACTGTACTTGGTTTTCAATATACAATACATTTTAAAACTTCTGCTCAAAATTACAGACCCACATACTAAAAACAGAGATCTATGATTTGTGCCATTTCAGCCAAAGAAGAGAAGCAGAATAAAGCAGTGAGTGTCCGTTGCTTGTTTTGCCAGAACCGTTTCTGCACATGCAAATGGGTGACTGATCACAGCAGAAGCAGGTGTGGGGCGCTGTGCAAAAGCATTTGGAATCTAATCACACCGAGTCCCTACTGTCCGGAGTGCAAGCCATGGAGGCACTCGTTTATCGTTTTCTCAATTGCTCACACATTTTCTCCTCTTTTGGTTATTTCTGTTTCAACACTAAGTATCTTTCCATTTCTTCACATTTACTATAAAATAACTGAGATCCTCTAGTCTTCTTGTCTATGCTTTTTTTTTATATAAAAAAAATAAACTGAAGTAGGAAGAGAGGTAAGGGAAGGTGGTACTGAGAGACAAGGTCCTTTCCTCCATTTAAGTAGAATGGAGTCACGTGCCTGGTCTTTCAGAAATAAATTATGCTCTGACCTATGTAACATGCCATACACAAGTGATCCTAATAGTAGGAGATGCTGTCAGGAGACAAGGATTCAGTAATGAAGCTGCCGCCTCACTGTTTTGTAAGGCAAATGAAAATTCTGGACCGACAGGAAAGAATATTGGAGATTTCTGTTGGTTTTGTTTGCCTACAATATATATTTACATGTTTAGGTTAGCATCAAAGACAAGCAATGTCATTTGTGCTATTTTAGATCTGAAAAGTTAAACAACATGAAATGTGTAGCATAACAGGTCATTACAAACAGATATACAGAGTTATTGCTGAGAACACATATGCAAATCCTAATATCTTATTAAAATATTAAAATTAAAGATCAAATGCCATCAGTTAAATTATTAAGCTTCCCAGTAGGACTCAGACGCCTTCATGAGGTGATTTCTTTCTGGCAGATGCTGACAAGTACTTATCCTAGGACGATCTAATCCATGATGAATGTTGAGGTCTTTATTATCCTAATCTCCTCTCTAGCATTAGACAGTTACAAGATAATCCAAATGGCTTCAAATACCTGTTCCGTCTTTGCTCACATTGAAATGAATAGCTTTCAGTTGGTAAATAGTTCAAACTGATACCTACTCTTATTAAGTCATCAATTTAAATGCTGAGCCCTACAAATCTATTTTCCCAGCTGTACTCTCAAGGCTCCGAGTAAAAAGATGGAAACTGTTGATATGAAATAACAAAACATAGGGAATTATCAGCTTTATAAACCACATCTCTGCTTAGGGGGGGTCTCATTCCTTTCTGAAATTCAGGTTTACTTAGACTTTTCTGCAGCCATGGGTTCTTGTTTCCTGGAAAAAAAATCATATTAATTTTTAATTATGCACTTTTTAGTAATTTTAGATATTATGCTTACATTAGTGTTGTTAACACTCTTCTAATAGTCTTTGATAGAAAAAAAAATGATCCTTAAAACCTTCCATGAAGTGATATTTTGCTAAAATTACAAAATTGTTTCATAGCCCAAAAGGCCTTTCTCGGGAGCTCTTTGTTGTTGGCATTGTTCCCGGGGCAGCAGCTCTCCAAAGCCTCTGCACTGAAGCTAACCACAGTTACAAATGTTCAGTGTGTCCACACAGCCTGACATCTACGGAACTTTCCACTGCTTAGAGGTCCTTCAATCAACTCTTAATAGATTAACTTCTTTGTCACTTAATCTGCCATATGATCCGGTTTTGCTCCAGTTTGTGAGGTGTTTATCAAATTTATCACCTTCAAATGTCCCTATCGTACATTTGATAAAAACTAAAAGCATGGCACATCAGCTGAATTTCAAATCTACAGATCATTTGAAAGTAAAATGAAAACCACCACGTTGCTATTTCTATGTGCTACTTAGCATATCCAGTACATGGACCTCATGTGTGTTTATTGAATGAATGTAAATACCCACCAGACAAATTATTTGAGGGAAGGAATGAAGAGAGGATGCAGGAATTGTTAGCACGAGGGCAGTATGATTAATTTTCAAAGTTCTTTTTATACAACCTGTCGTTCTTGTTATAAAAATACTGACAACATAGGTTGACTCCATTCCTATACTACCTACAGTTAGTCAGATGTGGCCAACAAGACTAGAGAATCACCGTTGTTCTGTTGAACTTCCTCCAAAGATGAGTGAAAGCCAGGTAAGGTGAATATTCCTTTGTCCTCTTCTGAAACGGACATGTGGTAACCTGATGCTACTACTGTTTGAGACATAAGAGAATCCTGGAAATTAAATCTGAGTACTGAAGAATAATGAATAACTGAGCCCTCAGGGACTCAGTCTTTTAGACCCATGGGATAAAACAGAAATTCATGTCAATTATTTAATCTAATATTATTTTTGTAGTGCTTGGTAACAATCCCACAGTCTACCCATTCTGAGTGACATTGAAGTCATAATCCGATATGGTTTAACTCACATATTAACCTACAGGAGCATGTTTTTGGTTCGTGTGCTTGTTTTTTACAACAGAAATAAAAGATATTTATGAATGGAAACTTGTCTTTAAATTGAGATCACCTGAATGATTTAGAATGCTAAAATATTTTAAGAGGTCTAATAAATAATATGCATGGTCTTACTAAAATAAATTCAGGTACAGAAGAGAATTTTGACAAGAAAGTCAGCTTCCAATATGCTTCATACAACATATAAAGTTTTCTTTGTTCCTAGGCTAAAAAACAGTTTCACTGTTTTTTTTAAATGGTGAGGTTTTTCTATATTCACTACTACAGTCATGAAAAATAACATATGAATCATTCTTTTAAAATCCATGTAATAATATCAGTTCTATAGGAACTTGCAAAAAAATAAGTAGATTAACACATTTCATAAAATTTATCCCTTCTTCCTTGTAAAGTGTTGTTCAGGCATCCCAAGACAGAGGAGAAAGCCGGGTCTATGTAATTTTTTTCTTAAATATCCAAATCACTCAGATCAACCTAGGTGTGTTCATGTGTCAACAAGATAGCATTTCATTTTGTCACAGTTTTATTGTTGTTTCTGTGTTCTTGTGATATGGGAAGTCCTTCTCTGTGTGTGTTGCTTTTATTGGTTAATGAATAAAGAAACGGCCTTGGTCTGTTGATAGGGCAGAACTTAGGTAGGTGGGGAAAATGGAACTGAACACTGGGAGAAAGAAAGGCAGAGTGAGAGAAGCCATGGAGCCTCCACCAGAGTCAGACAAGCTGAAACTTTGCCGGTAAACCACTGCCACATGGCGATACACAGATTCAGAGAAATGGGTTAAATTAAGATGTAAGAGTTAGCCAACAAAAAGCTAGAGCTAATGGGCCAAGCAGTGATTTAATTAATACAGTGTCTGTGTGATTATTTCAGGTCTAAGCTAGTGGCCAGGACAAACAAGCAGCTCCCTCCTCAACATTCTTGTCACAGTTGCTACTGATTTCTTAGTCACCCTGTTAAATGTGTCGGTCCATCATTCCCTCTCCAGCCACATCAATCACCCTCACAAGTACCATCCAGTAGAAAGTGATGGCATTTCACTAAAGAATGTCCAGTTTCTGAAAGACAGAAGTGACGCGTGTGTGCATGTGTGTGTGAGAGAGAGCATGCGTGTATGTGTGTGTCTGCATGTGTGCATGCGTATGAGTGTGTGTGAGAGCATGTGTGAGTATGTGTTTGGGAAAGAGAGATTGTGTATGTGTTTGTGTGAGTTTGTGTGTGTGTGTATGTGAGAGTATGTGCATGTGTGAGTATGTGTATGAGAGTGTGTGTGTGTGAGAGAGTATGTGTGTGTGTGAGTGCTTGTGTGAATGTGTGAGTATGTGTGTGACTGTGTGAATGAGTGTATGCGAGTGAGTGTGTATTTGTGTCTGACAGAGACTGTGTGTTTGGAGAAGGTTAGGAGCATTTCTTCCCGTCCAAAAACAACTTAGCACATTTCAGCTCTCAGAATTTTCCGTTCTCAATCAAGTGAAAATCCTTCCCCGTGTGCATTTCCGTATGCAGAGAGAGTCTTTCTGGAAGGAGTGTGGAGTATCTATTCACACCCAGCGTGGATTTTGAATTTCAAGACATGTCAGTGAGGAAGCATTTGTTTCCTCCCTTTGGTAAATCACTTTAAAACCTTAAGTCAAGTTTGAACCGTACATACCGTACAGATGTCTTTGTACTTTTCTAACAAATTATGCTGTCTGAATCTTTCTCTAAATTACTTTTAGTAAGTATAGAAGGAGTCATATGCTTGCACTATTGCTGTCAAAATGAGTTTGCATAAAAAGAATATGTATTAATATTACATGGAAAGACCTTTAGGATACGAAGAAAGTGCTTATAGTGTTTATGAAAAGAATAACTCTCTGAGTTAAATAAATGAGAAGTGGTTTAGTATCCTCCAACTCTCTTTTATTCAGTAATAATTTACTAAAAATTGTGAAGATGGGACAAACCAGATGGCAGGGGGGTGAAAGGCACTTGTGTCCAAATCTGACCATGTGCATTTGATTCCTCTGAAATGCACGTGGTGGAATGGGAGTCCGGACACCTCAACACTGTCCTTTGAGACACATTCTGCACATTCACCATGACACAGAGTGGGGAAATGGAGGAGATTCCAAAATGAAGAATTCAAAGGAGACACAGATCCTGTCTGTTCAACAACACCCCCCACCACCACCATTTTCTGTCTCCTCCTCCCTCTCCTCTTTTCCTGACTCAAAAGCAGATCCAGCCTCCTCTGGACTTTCCCAGTCTTTTGTGGGACTTCTTCGTCACATGGGAGAATCCGCACTGCACCTTAGTGAAAGGTCAGACGAGAGTCCAGGTTCCATGAGCCGTTTTGCTTGTTACAGCCTTGTGGCGACTTTCTCATTCTCTACAAACGTCAGATTCTCTCATGTAGAATGACTCACTTTATATCATTGCGCTGAAAGCAGATTTATTTATCCATACACCTGAAAGAATATGTGCAATAATCATCAGTGATACAGACACTTCTGAGTAGGGAATGTAGAAGAAGTTTTGCCAAATTCTCACCGAAAAATCTGAGATGCAGTCCTATGGGTACAGTATAGTACACAGTGGTGGAGTGGCATGCATGAGACCTGGTTAATATCCCAGAACCAACAAAAAGATGAGGAAGAAGGAAAAGAGTGAGAAAGGAGAGTGGCAAGATAGAGGATGGAGAGGTTGAAGGCAGGAATAAAAGGAGAAGAGGGCGAGAACAATACTCAGTGGTAAAAGTAACATTTCTTCCATCTGTCTGTAATTGTATAACCGAGCGATGTCATGGAGATGGCAGAGAGAGATTCTAGGAGCTAAGTCTCTCTGAGAGTGATGCCTGTGTTGGAACACTAGAAACTGAGACATTGGCAGCACTCAAGAGCAAGCCTAATGCAGGAAGACACTGATGTCATCTTGCAGTCGAGGGAAGCCAGGGGAGATGGCTGGGAACAGGCTCTTATAAGTTAATGGTGAGTTTGTTCCTCTGCGAGTGAGTCCTGTCGCTGCTCCCACAGAAGGAGCATCCATCAAGCTGGACTGAAGGCGTCCCAAGTGGCCTTTGCCATCAGAGTTCACAGAGCACCACACATTTTCTATTTCTGGTTTTTGTTTTTAAACTGGGTCTTGGTGTTGGAGTAATTTCCATGAGGTCATAATGGGAGAGATTCCAGCAGCCATTCACAGCAAGGAATACCAGTTCCCACAAAGTAACTTGCAATAAGAACCCCCTTTTGCTTTCATGTCTGTCTGTCTGCTCATGTGTGGACCACTGATTTTAATTAGCTGCTTGCATGAACATGGGTGGAAAATTCTTCATTTGAGCAAAGACAAATTTTCAGTGATCCCTACACTATGGACCACAAGCCTTTCCTCTACCAGCCATTAACTATCTGTATCTCCCCAGGGGCTCAGGGGTGAGAAGAGACGAACAATGATAAAGGGAAAATGTGATCACAGTGTACTCCAGAGACAGAAGAAAGATGAAAAATGAAGATGAAATGTAAAGAAAATGAGGGCAGAGACATTTAACATTGTTCTCCCAAGAGAAACTATTTCTAAATTGTAAATTTATTATTATACACTTACCAATATATGTGTCATAGTTAATTACATGGTATTATGTGATATTATTAACACTATGCTCAAAAATAGTCTTCATGAATATAAAAATTAATATGTTAGAAGAAAATATGCATATGTTAATGTGAAATTTTAATTTAAGAACATGCAAACATCCCTATAATTATCTGAAATTCATTCATAAACACATATGTTTATGTGCAAACAAATGGATAAAATGTACACATGCAAACTACTTCTAATTAGTGAAACTAGAAATAGTTTGCATTTTGCTTTATCATTATGTATTTTATAGCATTTTATAATGAACCTTTACAGCTTCCAAGAAGAGAAAATAGTAGTTAAGATATTCAAATAAGGACTTAAACACAGGTTTGTTTCATCCAGTAATGATAAAGTACGTTGTGACCAACAAATGTTCCTACTGACAAACAATAAATTTATAAACAAACTATTAAAAACGTCATTTTGAAGTTCTTGTAGGAGAAGCAATATGGGGCAAAAAATCCAATAGCTGTTAGTAGGAGAAAAAAATGGGAGGAACTCATAAGAATGAATTTTCCTCTGGTATATTTAAAAACTATATATTAGTACTCAAGCAGCAAGCTTTTATTTGAATCTTGAAGACCTAAGACTAATTTAGAATCACAGAGCAGAGTCTGGGAGTTAAGAACCACAAAAATGAGCCCCTAAATATGCATAAGAAGAAGATTCACCCTTCACGTAACAGTAAATTATGCCAAGGTCCTAGAAAGCAAAGGGGAACAAATTCTTGGAGTCTAACTAGAGGCTGTCATCCATGTGGGGTTAGACCTACTCAATTACAAACGGTTAGGTGTCGGCCCATATTTCTATATGGTGTGGCAGCCAGGCTCTAAAGCCATAGGCCACACCTGAGATGGTCACAAAACCTTCCAGACAGGCTGTTGCTGACCTAACAAAAGGTCATGATGTTGTTTTGCTCCTTTCTTTGTAATTTGGAGGATGCCTGAAAAGAAATGATAATTCAGCCTACGTGACACCTAGCATACAAACCCAGAAGACATCATAGCAAGCACAGGTAGTTGTGGACATGACTAAAAGCCATTCACTTGGTTACCTAGGAGACAGAATTCTAATGTATTTACCCCTCAGTTTAAGTTTTGGTATAAAGACTGTTTGGAAAATAAACGAGAGAAATTCTTCAGCATCTGAACTCAGGATTTCATGAGGGATCATGGAGAATCTCCTTCCCAATAAAGCCATGTTGAGTTGTATCTTTATTCCGGCACCTCCATGCCTGTTAAGAGAGATAGCTTATGTTGGGGTCTGGTTCAAAGGCATAATTTATGGTCCGGACTAGCACTGGACCCCAACAGTTAGCATACTGGGTTTCTACCTTAAGTCCTAGGCTTCCATCTTCTCCTGCACTGAGAAATCCAAACCATGTCTAAGAGCTTAATGGGTACTTCAGCACTGCAAACCAACAGCACATCCAGAAAGCTTAAGCAAATGCAAGAAGTGACTACTAAAACGAAAACCAGACTCAGGCATCATTTCAAGCACATCACAGCAATTTAAAACGTGAGTTGCAATTGCAGGAGCAGCATTTTAAAAAAAGACAGCGGAGCCTGGCAGTGGTGGCGCACGCCTTTAATCCCAGCACTCGGGAGGCAGAGGCAGGCGGATCTCTGTGAGTTCGAGGCCAGCCTGGTCTATAAGAGCTAGTTCCAGGATAGAGAAACTCTGTCTCGACCCCTCCCACCCAAAAAAAAACAAAAAGAAAAGAAAGAAAGAAAGAAAGAAAGAAAGAAAGAAAGAAAGAAAGAAAGAAAAAGAAAAGACAAAAAAAGAAAAAACCAAACCAGACAGCAGAGACAGCTACGGATAACTAGTCATAACCAAAGGAAGAGCATCACAGAAAACACAAATCCCACAAGACAGAGCAGAGTGTTCAAGTGACTACTCTGGTTTCCATGGTGACACCTAGAGGCCTGGCTACAGCTGTGGATAAATATTCTGCTCAGAAATGAGGGTCTGAGTTCTTTTCTCCAGAACCCATATACAAGCTGTGCATGTGGTAGGTACCTGCACTGGGGTATGGATGTGGGGTTGAAATACACGTTAATCCCCCAGCTCCCTGGAGCTCACCTTAACTGAAGCAATGTGGCAGTTGGCAGGTTAGGATGTCCTGCCCCCAAAACAGAAGATGGAGAACAACCAAGCAAGACACCCGGAGTTTCTCTCTGGCATCTCACCTGCACTTGTAGGCCAGCACATCCTAACATCACACACAGGTATACACACATGCAAAACATGAGAGAGAGAAAGAGAGAGAGAGAGAGAGAGAGAGGCAGGGAGGGAGGGAGGCAGACAGACAGACAGGGAGGGAGGGAGGGAGAGAGAAAGAGTTATACAGCTCTGAAGAAAGGATTAACAAAATAGTTAATATCATCAAGGAATGACAGTTGGATGTATGATGAAAATCCAACAATCTTAAATATGTGGAAAATATGATTGAAATTTAAGAAACATGGAACATAAAGTCATGCTCACACTCATAACTGCACATCGTTCCAGGGTGTAGCCCTTTTATTGCATACACATACATTCATAACGAAAAGCAGTAGTAAATATTTGGAATATTTGAGATGTTCTAGTATTAAACATGACCTGACAGAGAAGAGGAGAACCCCATGTCTAACTGTGTAATTATAAAAATATGTACATGGAACCTCTGCTTGGAAATCCTACTCCAGGCCATTAAATTAGCTTCAAAAGTTATAGGGTCTGAAGATTTAAATTTTTTCCTGTAAGCACAGCATGGTTAGATTGAAAATGAGCCATAGGTAACTGTAAAAGTGCTTAATGACAGCCTTGTGAACATGTGTCAACATGAGGAGAATCATACATTGCATGTCTGTGCAGGTGTGGGAAATTGGTGAGTATATGATTTATACCAATGATAATGAAAGCATTCATCAGGATATTTGGTATTCAGCCAAAGGAATGAAGGCATGCTGCTAATTGTCAGATTAAAAAAAAAGAAGTCTTAAAATCAATAACCTAAGAATACATAAATGAATGTTGAGTCATAATGTGATTAAAGATGGGCAATTTCACTTTTGAGGAAGCTATTTTACACAAATTAACCTATAAATTTAATTTAGTATCAATCAAATTTATACATCTTTTTCTGTAAAAATTAACAAATTAATTCTGAAATTCTTGTGGAAAATCAATGTACATAACACAAACTTATTTAGAAAGAGAACATAGAGGATTTGTCTAATTTAGAGGCTCACCATGAAGCCATTCTCTCAAGGTTTTGTTTCCAGGAAAAACATGCATAGAAGAATGAAAAGGAGCCCAGTACAATGTGTACAAACACATTAATGGATGTGCATGCAAATACCGTGGTAATACAGAAGGAAACTTTAGCCCCTTCAAAAACTGATGTCTCATGTAACAGGTGTGACTCCAGCTTTTGATGTTTGTCAGCCAAGAACTTCGCTTACTCCTGGCTCCACCCTGGTGACACATGGCCATGGTAAAGAGAGTTTCTACAGCCTTGCCACTCATGATCATGAACATTTACTCTTGTTTCTCTCCCTAACCCACAAACTCCAAATTCTCTACCTGCCCTATCTCAAAAGGTATTTCAAGACACAGCAGGAACATGGCTCTGCTCTGCCTGGAAATCCCCACAAAGTCAGTAATAAAGAGCTTTGCAACCTCTTGGTAAAAGATTGTGCATTATCAGTATTTATATCTGTTTTAGTTAGCTTCATGACCAACTTGGCACAGCCGAGACTCACCTGAGAACAAAAGCCTAAATTGGGGGATTGCCCAGATTGGATTTCCCTGTGGGCATGTCTGTGAGAAGTTGTCTTTTTTGTAGTCCCCTGGAGGTGGCACCATCCACGGGCAAGTGAGCCTGAGCGATAAGAAATCGAGCTAAGTGCAAAGCTGTTCCAGCAAGCAGAATTCCTGCATGGTGACGGCTTCAACTTCATGCTCACCTTTCCTTTCTGACTTCCCTCAATAACAGGTTGTCACCAAATAAATCATTTCCTCCCCAGGTTGTTTTTGGTCACTTTGTTTGTCAGAGTGACTGTATGAAACTAGAAAAACACCAGAATTTAGACTCCTGTGTGACTATGCTGTGCGTCTGTGTGAAGGCTGTAATGGAGAATGGCCAGACGTTCACACAAAAATAGAAAACCGAACATGCATCAGATAATCAATAGGAGAAGAATCATAATTGTAAAGTCTCTATAATAAACTTTATATAAACATCTTTTCTTAGAGAACAGAAAAAAGCATGAAATTAAAATTTAATATGCGTTTTTAAAATAAATAATAATTAAAAATAAAGAGTGGGAAGAAATATTCAGCAATGCCCTGACAGATACATTCATAACTTTACGAATCAGTTTAAAAGTCAAGCAAGGCTTACATGGCAATAAAAGTTGAATATAAACCTCCATAAAATGATAAGTAAATGAGACTCACAACTGATGCAGCATCTTTAAAATGCATGTGAAAGTAACTCCCCTCCCCAGCCTCACAGAGCCTTGCCTTAAGACTAGACTGATATAATGTAGACTTATCCAGGTAAGACCTCTTCCAAGCACACTTCAACCAAGGCTCATGAAAGTAAATATAATTCATCTTAGGACTGCACTTCTAGATATTTATCAAAGAGTAATGAAAATTGAAAACCAAAAATCATTTGTTCACAAATATTTATGACAACTATATCCATGGAAGTTAAAAATGGATTTAATGACACAGAGAAACCATGTCTTGAAAAAAACCAAAAAATGGATTTAAATAAGTGATCAATAAGTCAAATGAAAAACTTTCTTCTGTTTAATAATCAGTTGATAAAAATGTAGCTAAACTGGATACCCTCAGTAGGCATCCTATTTGCAGTATGAATTGGGTATTTTAACTTCTGTGGATAGAGAAAAGAGGAAAAATGAAATTCTGGGGTAAGAAATCACAAATGACTTATCACTTTGTGAAGGGCAAAAGATCAATAGCAAAAGAGTCATTTGCATGTTTTCATCAATAACTTTAGAATGCTTTCTAGGGCTGTGGACTGAAAGAGGCAATAGCAGGTAGAAAATTAGAAAAATTAAAATGTGTGTGTGGTATTTATGCAAAGCTACCCCCATGAAACATAAAGCTAAAAATATTCTTAATGGAAAATTAAGAATAAGAATTTGGAAATGACTGTAAGACTATATTTTGATAGAATTTCCACTTAAAATATGTTGGGTTCTAAAACACAGTCCCTATAGCTAAGACTCATGGGAAAATCACAGAGCAGGGGTGGAAAGATTCTAAAAGTCAGAGAGGATCAGGACTTCCAAATTAAGACAGTGTCTTCTAAACAAGACAAGGAAGCCACACACATAAACTCTCAACCATTTAGATGCCAGAATAGACCAATGGACACAGCAATGAACTTTCAGGGACTCTCACAAAGTCCCACCCCTACATTATGAGCTATAGACAATTAATGGCTATTGAAAGAGGACAAATCAAATATCTCTAAGGATGCAACCCCTGAAAGATTATCCACCCCCAAGCAGCTCACCTTTAACACACACACATATGAGCAATTATATATATATAATAAATATGTATATATATTAGATATTACTCATAAATAAATGAATATACGTGAGCTTATATAACAATTTAAAAGGAGGTGCTGAATTTGAGTTGGAGTGCTGGGAAATGCAAGAAAAGTTAGAGGGGAAGATGGGAGACCTGAAAACGGTGTAAAAGAACCACATGGAAATGTCTCAGAACAAAGAAAATGCACTTTAAAAACACAACAGTGATGCTGTTCAAGATGCAAAGTCTTCAGGTGAGTTCAGAACCCATAAGCTCTGAACTTTCTACCTGGAATCCTTGGCAGGAAGTTCATGATCGACCTGCAGAGAGTGAATCCAAAGTCACCAACCAGTGAGCATAACACATGCAACACATGTGTCCTATGTCTTCTGTCTTCATCAACTACTTCCTTTACAAAAAGCCATCTGCAGGCAAAGCAATATTCCCCAGCTTAAGCAAACACTGATGGGCAGATGTCAGCTGACATAATCGTCCTCCAAGCATGGTTTGAGAGACACCATTTTCCTGAATCTGCCTCTAAACCACAGAAAGGACTTGGCTGAAGTGCAGGCCCTCAGAATTTTTAGATCCCATTTTGGAAACACTCTCCTTGTATCTGTGTCTGTGCAATACTCAGTTTCCTGAATTTAGTGTGGAAAATAAAATTTTATGTTCAAGAAAGTTACTTGTTCACAATCAGAAGAGAGGTCCTTTATTTCCACACCAGGTGGGAGAGATCTTCAGCAGGTGCACTCACCAACCAGGGCCCATAAGTGTTATCAGTAAGCTCCTGTTATGGGCTAATGTATCATCCATCACATTTATCCTTGTTGGAGTGTGCTATTTCTGCTTATTTACAAACAGCTCTAAGATGGCACACCGTATCATGTTGCCAGTAGCCTCAGGCATCACATTTGTCTCTACTGTGTCTTTTGACTTCAACAATTTCTCTTGGGTGCCATTGAATAACAGAGTACAGTATCCCTTACTGCCCCATAAGCCACAGGCTGTATGGTGGAGCCTAGGTGTGTAATACACTGTACCAGACTCATGTCAGGAAGGTCTGTGATGCTCACACAATGATGAAATTGAAACAGAATAGATATGAATCAACTTTAAGTATAGCCCCTTTATTATTACCAAATGATAAACTAAATAGATTCTTAGGGCAACTTTTAACTATAGAAGTGTAATATAACTATACAAATAAACTGAAATTAATAGGATATTTGTTATGGCTGTTCATCAGGAATGGTGACTTACACTTTTATTACTGGCACTGTAATCCTAGTGGAGGTCGGAAGATGAAATCAAGGTTAGTCTCAAAGAAGAGATAGTTTGATGCCAGCTTAGGTAACATGAAGCTTGAAGCCTTTTTTTTCAAGAAATAAATATACATACATGTTTAATAAGAGGAATAATTGTTGTATACCATGAAATTTTACTAAGAAAATAAAGAGATTCTAAAGTAAGCAAAGCTAAGTAGATTATTTTAGAACTTCTAGCAGTGTCCAGGCAAGCTGCAAAGCATTCTAGTTTGCTGTGTAATCTCATTTTCTTCCTACATGGACCTCACTAATCTAAAGTCCTACAGAACCATTTGAAGTGACTCAAATATACATCACATTAACTGATATCTTGAAGAGAAAATTATTTAACTTTGAAATAACTTAGGAAATTAGTTGGTTCATAGAATTCAGGGTAGCATTGTTAAGAGGGACATCATTCTACTTTGATATTAAATTGGAATTGGACCTAGCAAGCGACATTCATTTTATTATGAAGGGCTACAAGAAAAATGAAGAGAAGTTTTATTATATTTACGTCAAAGCACTTCTGCATTCAAAGATTAATGGGTAGTCATCCGAAGGGAGAGGAATATCCATACTGGTTTGACTAGTATAATATTTGCTGTATGAAATACAGCATTAGTGCAGAGTTTGGTGGTGGGGCCAAGAACCATAGCAAAAGTACTGCATTTAAATAGATGAATTGTGTAGGAAAGATAATCTAATCGGGATTTTATTTCTTTTGTTATTTTAATGGACTTTGAATTTTTTTAAAAGGGATGGTCACTGGTTAGTGTGATGTTAGTCTCCACTATCCTGAAGTTGCACATTTATTGTTTTTTTATTTTGAAGGTTTGAAAATCATGATTTGTGTGAACACATACTTTAAAATGAGACGCAGGTATGGTGGTTGAAGTTAAATTACCTTGATTTGACAACACACAATAAGACTAAAAGGGACTTATAGTCACTTTGCTAGTTAATTACCTAAAAGGAAAGAAACATCTTCTCAAACAACTGACAGCGTTTTATTATAAAAGTTCACATAAGTAATGTATATTTTCAAATTACATTACTCTCTTCTAATCTTGTCCACAAAATGAAATTCATTTAGGTCTAGCATCACCATAATGCAGACTAATGTCTTTTCTTTACTAAAAAGTGAATTGCAGAGTCAATCCATTATTTCCCCTTCAGTAGACCTCTTTTTGATTTGGCAGTGTAGACATGGCAATTTTTTCCTCTGACTTTATTGATGAATATTCTAAACACATTTGAAGCAAAGATAGAAGCCTTTTAAACTGTGACTTCAACACACTGCACACTCTCTTGTTTTCTCAGGTGCACTCACTCTCTTCCGGTCCCACCCCTAGAGTTAACACAGTACTGTTTGCCCTGCATTCTTGCACAGAAGACTATGCATATGTGTTTTGGAATAATTTAGAAGAGATATTTTATAACCTTTTTTTTTTTAAAAAAAAAAAGCTTCAATGTATCCTGCTTCCTTGTGGGCTGGCTTTTAACTGTATTTGTGAATTATTTTTATAGGTAAACAACAATGTAATTCCATAAGTGAAACTCTCTCTGTGATAAACTGGGAGTGACATCTCTTTCATATGATCATGCTTTGCCATGGTTTAGACACTGGATTATGTGTAAGAAATCCATAGAGTAAAATGAGCATCTAGTAAGAGCTAGGTTACTGCTAACATTTCGGGAAGCTGGGGACTCGAAAACTGGTCATAAACCCCACAGAAAATACTCCTTGTTTCCCAACATTTATTTTTATATGTATTTAGATTTAAATTTGTAGTTTGTTAAAAGATTTACTCTCTCTCTCTCTCTCTCTCTGTGTGTGTGTGTGTGTGTGAGTGTGTGTTTACACATATGCATGAGTTTGTAGAGGTGCCCACAGAAGTCAGGGGAAGACACTGAATACCACTGTTCCGAGGTTACAGGGATGTAAACCACCCGATATAGGTAGGAACTGAACCCATACACACTGCAAGACAAGTGTGTTCTTGCAACTGCTGAGCAGTATCTTCAGACCCAGTTTAGATTCTAAACTTGTTACTCATGTTTGCACCCAATTTGGATACTTTTGTGCTTTTCAGTTACTTTTTTGTATTTGTTTATCACAAAAGTCTTTGTCTTAGTTAGGGTTTCTATTGCTGTGAAGAGACATCATGACCATGGCAAGTCTTATAAAGGAAATCATTTAATTAATTTCAGAATTTTAGTCTGTTATCATCAAGACAGGAAGCAGGGCAGTGTGCAGGCACATATGAGGCCTGGAGAAGGAGCTGAGAGTTCTCACATTTTGACCCGCAGGCAACAGGAAGTGGTCTGAGACCCTGGGAGTGGCTTGACCATGTAAGAAATTGCAAAGCCCACCCTCACAGGGATGCACTTCCTCCAATAAGGCCAAACTTACTCGAACAAAGCAATACTTTCGAATAATGCTACATCCCATGGGTTTATGGGGACCAATTACATTCAAACTACCACATTCTACTCCCTGGCTCCCATTAACTTGTAAGTATATCATAATGCAAAATTCATTTATTCCATCTTCAAAAGTTCACAACATATATCGGTGATGTGGGATTCTCCTCTGTATGCTGTGAATATCATTGGTTAATAAAGGAACTGCTTTGGGCCTATAACAGAGCTGTGGGAGAACAGAGCTAGGTGCAGAAACTAACCTGAATGCTGGGAGAGAGAAAGTGGAGTCAGAGAGAAGCCATGGAGCCCTTCCAGAGCCAGATGGAACTTTAGCCGGTAAGCCACAGCCATGTGGTGATACACAGATTACTAAAAATGGGTAAATTAATATGTAAGAGTTAGCCAATAAGAAGCTAGAGCTAATGGGCCAAGCAGTGATTTAATTAAGACAGTTTTTGTGTGATTATTTTGGTTCTGGGTTGCCGGAATGAACAAGCAGCCTCCTCCTATATATCAGATTTTCAAAAATGTTAAAAATCCAAAGTTAAAAGTCTCTTTTGAGATTCATGGAATCTCTTAACCACAATCCCCCTGTAAAAATCAAAATCATTATCTCAAAAATATATAAAGAAGTCAAGAAATTGGTCATCAAAAGAACAAATAATTCAATAAAAAAAAATAGGTTACAGACCTAAACAGGGAACTCTCAACAGAAGAATCTAAAATGGCCGAAAGACACTTAAGGAAATGCTCAACATTCTTAGCCATCAGAGACATGCAAACCAAAATAACTCTGAGAATCCATCTTACACCTGTAAGAATGGCCAAGATCAAAAATACTGATGACAACTTATGCTGGAGAGGATGTGGGGAAAAGGGAACACTTCTGCATTGCTGGTGGGAATGCAAGCTGGTACAACCCCTTTGGATGTCAGTGTGGCGACTTCTCAGAAAATTAGGAAACAACCTTCCTCAAGACCCAGCAATACCACTTTTGGGTATATACCCAAAGAATGCTCAATTGTACCACAAGGACATGTGCACAACTATGTTCATAGCAGCATTGTTTGTCATACCCAGAACCTAAAAACAACCTAAATGTTACTCAACTGAAGAATGGATAAGAAAAATGTGGTACATTTACACAATGGAGTACTACACAGTAGAAAAAAGTAACGACATCTTGCAGGCAAATGGATGGATCTAGAAAACATCATTTTGAGTGAGGTAACCCAGACCCAGAAAGACAAATATCATATGTACTCACTTATAAGTGGCTTTTGAACATAAAGCAAAGAAAACCAGCCCACAATTCACAATCCCAGAGAACCTAGACAACAATGAGGACACTAAGAGAGACATACATGGTTCTAATCTCCATGGGAAGTAGAAAAAGACAAGATCTCCTGAGTAAATTGGGAGCATGGAGATCTTGGGGGAGGGTTGAAGGGGAGGACAGAGGAAGCAAGGAGAGCAGAGAAAAATGTAGAGCTCATTAAAATCAGTAAAAAAAAAAAGGAAAAAATCAAAATAAAGAAACAGAGCTCATACTTCCAACATATACTGGCACAGAATATACATTAACATTCTAAAATGTAGGGAAGACTGGACCAAAGCAAGATGAAAAAACAGTCAGACAAGCTCCAGTCTCTGTATTTCCATGTCTGATGTCAAAATGTTCTTCAGGGCGGCTCCAATTCCTTTCAGCTTTGCTTACTGCAACACATTTTGCTCTCTCAGGCCGGTTTCACTCCCAGGGCCCTGGCATGTCCAACATCTTGGTGTCTGTAAGTCAATCCAGGCTTCAACTTCACTGATTTAGGAAATGTCCTCTCTAGGCCTCCCTTTAGGGACACACTGACACATGCCTGACCTCAGCAGATGCCCTTAGTCGTGGAGGAAGTTTCCATAACCCCTTTTTTCTCTTCTTAACTATAAAGCCAGAGCTACATGACCAAAGCTGCCAAGTTCTGCTGCTTTCTGGAGCTGCAACATGGCCCCCTTGTTTCATTACATCTTCACCAGCTTTCTGGTTTTGATGGTTTCTTTCACTACCTAAGACTGGCTATATTAAAGCTGGATCTGTAGATCAGGCTGGCCTCAAACTCAGAGATCATCCAACCTCTGCCTCCCAAGTGCTGGGATTAAAGGTATGCACCAATACTGCCTGGTGAGCAATAAAGTTTTATATTTTATGAAAACAAGATTCTATTACTGCTGTTGGTCTAGTAAGAGTCTCCCCCAGTGATGTGAATGCTGGCTCCAGCTGGTGATTATAATTTGGAAGCAGTCAAAACTCAACGAAATGGGGGCCGAGGGAGAAGCCACTGGGTTACTCATGGTCTGTGATACTTCTGTCTATCTGCTTGATGACTATGACTGGGTTACTCATGGTCTGTGATACTCAAGTCTCTCTGTTTGATGACTATGAGAAGAGTAACCTAAGACATACCAGATGGCAAAGTTCAGTTGTTTTCACTTACACTAGTTAAAACCAGAAAAGCACATAGGGTCAGCAGTCCCTATACCAAACCCCTGTGCCTTTATGAACACACAAGTTCTTATCATAGTGGCTACCAGCAACTGTGCCAATTGCTAGTCTTTTGTGATGATTATGTTTCCCACAGGATGAAATATCTGAGCATGCACTCCCAGTGTTGTAAGAGCCTAGAGCACTTCGCTTCATTTGAGCGGCCCTTTTTGGAAGGGGATCTGCTAGGCATTCAGTCCAAGTGGAAGACAGGAAAGAAAGCATCTGTAGATCCTTCTTTGAGAAAAAATAAAGCTCCTGTGTTTGTAAGCAGAATGAAAACATGTTTTCTAGAGCACCATTCAGTCTCTCTGCCTTTGCTACTGAAGCCAGTTAAACAAGGACTTTCCCAGGTCTCAGCTGCAGCGAATTCTCTTAGCATCAGGGCCCGTGGTCAGGGCAGGAAGGAAGTAGGCAGAGCAGAGAGAAGTGAGCCTACATAAGAGCAGCATCAAAGCATCAAGCATCTTGGAAACCTCATGGCCTTCTCAGATTTCTGAGTTAGAGTAGAGATTATGGGGTGTTCAGGCTGATTAATCATCAAACGAAAATTCGTAGGAAGACGTTGTTTTGACCCGATGCAATTCTCAAAAAGGCTTGATAGTTGAGGGCTGTCTCTGTCCACGTGCCTATCACTCTTAAAAATGGTCCTGCGCTGTGTTGTTAACAAAAGAAAACAGAAAATTAATGGAATGATTATAAACGGAAGAGGATATATATGGTTATATGTTTCAGGCTAAAAAGTGAAAACTCTTCGCTGCATGCATTCTATATTTTTAGTAACAGATGGGGGTTTCTGTTGGGTAGACAGTGGGGGGTTTCTGTTGGGTAGACAGTGGCAAGCAGTGCTCCCTTCTTTCCTCCCTGGCCTCACTCTTCCTTCTCTTCCTTCCCCACACTCAGGAGACACCTGTTACACTATATAAGAACAACAGTAGCATTGGTTCATGGAAGAAAATTCTCCAGGCAGCTCTGCAGATTAAACCACAGAATTTT